>OY735201.1:61118343-61130843 GCA_963457665.1 Thysanoteuthis rhombus
CAATGGTCATGCCTTGGAATAAGAATGGCTACATGGAGTTTATTCCTGTATTTGTAAAATCTATAATACCTACTGTACTCGAATATTCATCTCTATTGTCGCATTCATTAATCTATGTCGCAATTGAATCGTCTACGTTAAGTCAAACCAGCTACAGTATAACTTTTCGACTTTTCCGAAGTCTACATCTCTCTCTCTCTCTCTCTCTCTCTCTCTCTCTCTCTCTCTCTCTCTCTCTCTCAACGCACATACATATAAAGGCCTTTCAGTTTATCCTATCTTCGCCTTTTAGAAAAAAAGGCGAGAAGCGAAAAAAGTGTTCAGGGTTTGTTTTGTAGCGAGCCATTATAGAGGCAATATGCATCCCCTTTCTTCTACACCCTAGTCTTCTGTACCTGCCACTACACTAACCTCCGACGACTCGGCCTTACATCACTATTCTTGATGTCTGGGAACGCTTAACACATACACTCGTACAACATATATATATATATATATATATATATATATATTGCCAGTTGCTGAAAAGTGCGTTAGGTACGAAATGTTGATATTCACAGGATGCATATCTTCCCATTACTCATTCGACCTATACAGCGTAAATAGTATAGACAATTAAAAAAAATGGAGGTCATTTGAAATTGTGTTTCAAGCAATATAACGCACCCAATAATCAGTCAAATTATACATCCATTTCTAATATATATATATATATATATACATATATATATATATATATATATATATATATATATATATATATATATATATATATAGTGAATGCGAAAACAATACGATAAAAAGTTTATGTTGACATTATTGTACAGCTCCAAGCTTGGTAGAATTCAGACAAAAGAATAAAGAATACAAAAACCAATAAATATTGGAATAATATTGAACATTGAAATGTTATTTCCCAAAAGAGAAATATTTGGTTCTATGCATTGATTGTGTACTCTGCGTTTTAAGCATAAACTGAAAAACTTAAAAAACACTCGAAAACCAAACTCAGATTTGCTCGGAGGGCAATGAAAAGAGCAATAGTTGAAATAACTCTTAGCGAGAGAAGATGATCCAAGAGAGTACCAAGGTTGAGGCTATCGTGCGACTAATTTAGCAACAAAAAATAGAAATTGGCAGGGCACATAGCGTGAAAAAAAGGGATAACAGATGGGACAAAAGGCTAAACTGGGATAGTAAACGTAGTCGGAAAAGATGGATACAAGAAGAGATAGAAAAGTTTGCCGATAAGTCATGGCAAAGATTTGCACAATCACACACGGCAAGGAAAGGGATGTGAAATTGAATATATATATATACTCAATTTGTAAGTATACCAAAAAGGAAGAAATAGAAAACAGATTTTATCCGTTGTGGATGATACGTTGACATTCACCAGGGAGATATCTTAGTAACTCCTATATATATATATATATATATATATGTGTGTGTGTGTGTGTGTGTGTGAGAGAGAGAGAGAGAGAGAGAGAGAGAGAGACTGAGATAGAGAGAGAGAGAGATATTGGTCACACCATCTGTCTGTTTGTCTGTCATACTATCAAAACCATCTAAACATGGGCACACTGCAAGCAAATTCTGCATGCATGCTGAACGAACCTAGCGAAAGGTTTTAAAGAGGAAAGTTTTGAGAAAAAAAATCTTTTTTCGGATTTTACCGGTTTTTATTCACTAATCATGTTCCATTCTTCACTCCCTCCTCTCTCTGTCCTTCCTCTTTCTCTCTCTCTCTCTCACTCTCAATCTGTATTTTCACCGTATTTCTGAAGGTTTTTTTTATACCCTTTCATTTTCTATCTTTCTATACATATCCAATCACCCTATCTCTCTCTCTCTTTCATTTCCCCTCTCTATCTCCCTCTCTTTCGTTCATAACAATATCACACTTTCCTCCCTCAAAATCTATCCTCTTTATAAATCTATAATGCTAAACCTTTCGTCTCTTCCTTTGCCTGCCCTGTCTTGTATCGTTCCCTCATTTTCCCAATTCTTCTTCCTTTGTTTGTCTTTTATCTGAAATAGACTCACCTCCCAATATCTTATGTAATGACACCATCACACAGGTCTTACCTCCTTATTTTGTCCAAAAGCCAAGGTCGTTTCCTCCCTCCTTTTATATACATCATAGTCATTAATTTTCCCCAAGTCTATAATATAAATTCAACCTAAAAGACAACACTGTCGATGTGGTTTTCCCGCACGGAGACAATGTTTGTACTGCCAGCTGAACAGTTGGCTCTTTATTTATTCTATCAAAACTAGGCCCCACCACTCTAACACCAAATCCTCATTTTTGCTTTCTTATTATGAACACTTTTCCTCAATATTAAATAGATGTTCTCTAACGCTCACACACAGACATCCACAAACACTATCATCCTAAAATAACAACCTTACCTTTTATCACAATTGAATATCTTCCATAATCTCAATGTATTCCTGTTAATTGAATTGCTATGAAACATTCAGCAATACAAAATCAGACTATAATGATTTGATTATCTGATGATGTTAAAAACAATAATAACTGACCACTATTATTATTATTATCATTATTATTATTACTATTATTATTATTATTATCATTATTATTATTATTATTATTATTCAGATTGGAATAACTGACACTAATCGTCGTCTCCGCTATTATATATTCTGATTATCACATCGTATAAGCTATCCTGATGTAACGTTTCAAAACTCCACCTTTTTGCATTCATCCCTGCTCTCATTTACCGTTTCTTTCTATCCTAGTTTCACTTTCACTTTCGAACAAACAGGCATTATCCCTGATCATTGTACATAATTTCAGATCTTTAATTGCTTCTATGTATCTATAAATGATCTCGCACATGTATCCTTTTTCATGTAAGTCTTCTTTCTTTTATCTTTCCAGAAAGAAAATTTGGATCCATGTGGAACTTCTTCGTCGCTTCTTCATTTCTTTGATTCCTCTTTTGTCGTTCCCTCTCTCTTCTTTTGTTTTGTTTTTCTTTCATTCTGTCACTCCGTTTTTCCTTATTTTTTTCAACTGGATTCCATTTGTCTAACACTATCCCTCTCTACTTTCATTTCTTTTTCTCTCCTCCATCTTATCCTCCCTTTCAGCCTTCTTTCTCTCTCCCCCTCTCTCTCAGGATCCCCCTCTCTCTCCCAATTCCCTCTCTCTTTTTCTTTCTCTCTCTTTTTTCTCTTTCTCTTTCTTTTTCTCTTTCTCTCTCTTGATGTCTTCTCATTTGTTCGTATAAATTCACTACTTCTTTTTACGTTTTCTTCAATTTACACAATTCTTCTCTCTGTTTCTGCTCAAGTCAGAATTCAATGGAGAAATTCTTTTTAAATAACTCAAAAATTTATTTTAAAAAACAGAAATAAATGCCTGAAAAATGAGAAGAGGAAAACTCGAAGATAAAAGAGAATATTAACAACGACGAAAATAATTGAATAAAGAAAGAAAAACAGGCAACAGAAAAACATTTTTTATAAAAAGAAAAAAGATAGAAATGGAAATATTCAAAAAAGCTAATGTAATTTCGACTCATGGGGAGAAAACGTCTTTTTATTTCAATTTTTTATAGGATCGAAATCTGAAGCAGATTACATATTTCTTTCACTGTATTATTTGTCTTTGTAGCTAATTTATATATATATATTTTTCTATCACTATACGTTTGTTTAGCAGTCACTGTATATACAGGCGTGTAAGTGTCGACTTTCATTTGTTGAAAGTGTGTCTACCAATCTACGAGTGTGTGCATACGACTAATTGCTTCTATGTGCATCCAGAGACGCGCTATTAACGACTAAAGTGCAACTATGAGAATGTATGTATATATACGCCTGAATGTATGTATTTGAATATTAAGGAATGTGTTAGTTTTCCGGTGTGAATGCATTCTCGGGAAGAAAAAACAAATTTTACATATATCAGCAGGTATGCATTGTGTGCATCGGTATCTCCTTATGTATGTGTGTGCACTTTGGTGTGTGTATTTGTGTGAACGTATATTTGTGCGCAAGTGTATGTGTATGTCAGTGTATGTCTGTGTGTCTGTGTCTGTGTCTGTGTTTGTGAGAGTGTATGTGATCACTAGTCTTAAAAAACGTGTACGTGTAAATATTTACTTCAAACGTCTGTATGCATCGAGCTTGTCAGAAGAGAAACTGCACACATTTCAGTTTGTTCAAGGAACGAAAGAATACATTTACGTGATGATGAACGCGATTTAGTGTGTTAGGAGCGTATAAGTGCATGAGAACGCATCTATTAGACTGGTTAGTGTGAGAGGGAGTATGCTAAAAGATCGATTCAAAGAGAGGGGTTCAGAAATATAGGAGAGTGCAGATATGAATGCGTGTTTATCTATTAATAAGTATATATAAGTATGAGTGTGTGTCAATGTGCGAGTGCATCGTGATATAAAACAAATGTTGATATTTACGAAGCTTAACAATCTTGCTCGAAACCACAACTTGCGAATAGCTTGTGAGGATCGAACTCACAACACTAGCAATGGTTTGCGAGACCAGCTTGCAAAATACCATCCTACGCAAGCGACCTCATGTGTAGATATTGACTAAACTTTGGTTAGTCTGGGTAAGGATTAAGGTTACGGTTGAAGTTAGAGGTTAGTCCTACTAGTTTGAACAGGGAAAAAACAGGGCGTTTATTTGGATCACGCATAGGTTGGGGAGGTTTGGAAGTTGGGACCTTATAGTTATCACTGCCACTCGAATAGAGTATTGCAGCTCCCGGGAGAGTACACTGTCATGTGTTCTTCACGGAGCAACGTGTGCATGAGGAAAGACCGGGTGTAGAGTCCGATCCCAGTTGGGTAAAATTTCTGTTAATCGACAACAGAACATTATAGTCTGAGACAGCCCCAGAACAATCTTCTTGCACCTGGTATACCTAGACGGTCACCCATCTGGGTAATGACCAGGCTGAACGTCGCTTGACTTCGGCGATCTTCCGAGAACTGATGTATTCAACGCGATTGGGCCGTCTATACGCGATTTAGCCGTATATCCCATGAAGGATAATGGTGTTGTGCAATGTGTTATGTAAAACCCAACTAGATGTACTCATATAAAAGTATGTATTATTCTCTGCTGGTAACAGGGTTGCCACTGAGATATAACCCAAATTTATCCTTCAGCACCCCACCCCAGGAAATGTATCATTTTGCACCCCCACTGGATAAGTGTCAGCAGATGCCCATGAGTGAGGATCAAACTCATTCCATTAGAAACGATCTGTGAGACTATGATTGCAAGGAAAGGTGTCTCTAGGTTTAAGCTGGCATAAGGCCACAATATTGAGATACGTTGTCGAACTCAATATTTTACAAGTTTAGCTTGCTAATCTCCAGTCTAACTCTAGCTACGATATTCATGTTTACGTTCAACACGCACACATATATGCACACAAAATACTAGTATATATATAGATATATATATGTAGAGAGAGAGAGGGGGAGGGGGTATAACCTAATATCCAGTGGACTCTATCAATGAAAATGTTTCCTCAATGAAGGTGGGTACAATTTTAAAGAAAAGGGGGTTATTCATCTCCAGGTGATGTAATTTCAAGAGATGTGTGAAATGTCCGGAAAAAAACACGGGAAACGCTACATTGGGTTAGGATTACCTGATAGATGAACCAATTTATCAATCTTCTAATCGCATATGAAAGCTTGGGTATCATCTCTTACACTAACACGCACGCGCACACTCACACACATACACATACGGGTTTGAATTTGAACCTTTTCACAAATATTACATTAAATCTTTTATATTTGTGCAAACCTTGACCCAGGCCCAGACTAGAAGAATGATTCCACAGTCTCCTTCCGCTCAAAAAATATATATATTTATGTGTGTGGGGGGTGAGAGAGAGTGATAGAGAGAGAGCGTCTGTTAAGATCCCGTATGCTGTGATGTCCTTAGGGTAGTGTACTTGTGAGGGTGTTTAATAATAAAAATAATGAATTCAATATATATATATATATATATATATATATATGTGTGTGTGTGTGTGTGTGTGTGTGTGTGTCTGTGTGTGTACTCACATAACTTTTTCTTGCAAAGTTATTGATTCCATTATATATCAATAGCCACGATATACTCATACAGAGATGATTTTTTCATAACCCACGTCCATTAACGGAAACACACTCCCACCTTATTCATTATTCCCATCCAAGTATTTGAAAGCAAACGTACAACTGCTTATATATATTGACAAACCTGTCCGTCCATTCATAAAGGCAACGGAACACAGATGCGCGCACTTGTTCGAGCGTACCAAAAATCATTTTTTTACCGTCTCTACGCCAACAGTGCAGAGGCATCTAAATATATCTTAATTCTGGAAGTCAAATGAAAAAAAAAGAAAAGAAGAAATAATGGAAGTGTATCCAGCTTATACAAAGTTCACTTTACGCCAGTCAGTCGCATTTACGAAAAGAGGCAAAAAGCGAAGATTGTATTCAGCGTTTGTTCTTCATAAACCCGTTATGAAAGCGGCGCGCAACTTTTCCTTTCACTCCTATATCGCAGTCTCATGTACCTCCAACCACCCCAACCTTTAACAACTTGGCCATACATACCAATACCGACATTTGTTCGGTTTGGGAAGACTTGAAGAATTTTCCCATAAAATTTAATCATCACAGCTTCTCCGCTTCACGCTGTTTCGACTTTTGAAAAGTTTTTTTTGTTTTTTTTGTTGGGGAACTCTCTACTTTCGAATAGCAAGGGAATCCTGTATTGCGTTAATATCATTAAAGTTTTAAAATGGTTGATGAGATGTGAGGCTGCTATGGAACGTACGGGGGAGGTATCATTGGCAGATCATGATTGATTAGCCAAGTTATTCAATTTAATGCTAAAGAGAGTTCGCACTTTCCAAGATTCATATATATATATATATATATATATATATATATATATATATATATATATATATATATATATATATAGAGAGAGAGAGAGAGAGAGAGAGAGAGAGAGAGAGAGAGAGAGAAATCGATGAGAATGAATATACGAAATTCTGGCTTTTGCCCAGAGTCGAACACCGACGTCTGGCACCGGTTGCAAATCTTGTAACCTCCTAGTCATTGAGCGGGCCCTCAGACAAGCGGTTCTCAATTTAGGTCTTCCGGCTAATGGGGTCCACAAAGGCTACTAGAGGTCTGTGAGCTCGTTTAGTAAGTTGACCTCAAAAACTTGGGGTTGATGAGCTTGTTGAGAAGGCAGATCTTTAAAAATTGGAAAATTCATTCGAATAAAGGGTGTCCTTGATAATGATAAGGTCGGAAACCACTGCTTCAGATATCAACGAGATAAATCCGTAAGATAGTAATTCACATACAAACACATACATTGCCCGTATGTGTGCGCTAATAAGTGTGTGTGCAGGCGCGTATGTATGCGTGTGTGTGCGCGCATGCACGTATGAATACATCCATATGCGTGTGTATATACACAAAGTTACACTTGTGGTATGTATTCAAATGTGTTCGAAGGTTTGAATCTCTGGTGACACACACACACACTTAAATGCAATATACTACGTATAGATATACATGTATGATTGATATTTCAAAATCATCATAATATGAGTAGTTTTACGAGTTGAACAAAAATCCATTTTGATGATCTTGGTGACGTATGAGAAATGGATTCAAATATGTGATATAAGGGATCGAACCCGGGCTATCAACGTCTGACCTACAATACTCGGGGAAAAAAAGGCCAACTCTCACACAGGAAGGAATTGATTTTGTTAATATCCAATACAAGTATATAATCACCGAACACATAATCGATGATTTTGATAAGCTTTCATAGTTCCGATCGCACTAATGCGAGAATATTCAATGCTTGTACACCCAGTTGTCGAAAACTTTACTCCGCTTTTTAGCTTTTACAGGAAATAAGGGCGAAGAGCGAAAAGAGTGTTCAGCTTTGGTTTGGGAGGGAGTCGTTATTGAGGCAGCGCGAACTCATCCCCCCCCGTCTCTTTTTCCTTCTCTCCTACATCCCAATGCCCTGCACTTCCCACTATTCCAATATCTGAAGAATCAACCTAACATATCATCATCACCATTTTTGTGGTCTGGGAACGCTCAACATTTTTTCTGTATTGATAATGGGGGGTTGCTTCTTCACTTTACGTCATTTCGGCTTACGAATTATTTTTTTTTCACAGGAACGTTTTACTTTCGAATAGCAGTGAGGACCTATTGTGGCTATTGCTTGTAAAAGAATTAATGACTAGATACTCTCTTGTCAGCTACAAGTCTAACAGTGTATCCTTTGTATCAAAATGGTTTGTAAAATAACTGTCGATTTACCAATCAGATTATTACATCGTCGTTATTCGACCAGTATAGAATGTAGAATGCTTTTGTGTGAGTCCACATATGATGTATGTACGTCTGACTGTTTGTGTATTAATGTGTGCATACATGTGTGTGTGTGTGTGTGTGTGTGTGTGTGTGTCATTTACAGAGCTAAATGGAGTTGGCAATCAGTTTTTCCCCGGTATCAAAATAAAGCATCGGATTCCGTAATTCTTATATAAAGATCTAAAATCTTATAACGATTAAAAATATCATCTGAATTGAATTGTCTCCTTGGTGAAATAGTTACGTATTTGTCATCAGAGCCAGGGGTCAGTTTTTGATTCAAGTTTCGATTGTTGATTTTTTTTTTTAGGCAAGAAAGCTATCCACTGATTGGCGCTACACACTCTTCGGCCACATATTTCTCCTATCAGGGGTTGTGCTGTACGAAACTAAACTGAATGAATCAGGAAAAATCCAGGATTTGTGAAGTATGATTACGCATGCATTTACACGGGTAAAATAGAGTGTTGAGTATGTCAGCGCTATATATTTTGGTTGATTAATAAAATCTTTGGAAAACACGTATAAACTGACTAAAAAATGATAGACAGACCGATAAATAGATACGCACGATGTGTCAATGCTTAATTCCGTCAGTTTCATTAATAAGGAACATATTAAATATATATATATGAGACAGAGAAGGTTGAAATCACCACAGAAGTAATGTTCTTCGAGAATAGCTTTCTAACAACTACTACTATAGCATTCATCCGTTATATATCTACCTATATATATATATATATATCGGCTTCTCTATATGTACATACATGTATATATTTATACACAGGTAAATAGATGGACTTGTGGGTCGATTGATATTCTTTCCAAGTGCGTCTAATAGTGTTTAAAAACATCCTCTTATCACGTACACAGTCGTCGATGAGCCAGCAAATCCAAATCTTAAGCTTGAATGAATACACGTGTACAAGGGTGGATTTTGACAACTTTTTAGACGTTTTCATTTCTTCGAGTCAATCATTATTGGTAAGTGATCAAGAATATATAAATAAGAGCAAATAGGTACACGTACATTTTTATGACATTTGCAAGGCGTGATGTTTCGATCTGGGAAACCTGTTCTTTCGCTCACCTGAGTAAAATCTGAACTAATGGATGGAGACGTTTTTTTTTCTTCAGAAAATAGCAGTATTGACAAGCGTATTAACTGGAAATATGTCAGTGGCTTCATTTATATCTATTGAAGATTACGTTCATACACCTGTATTTATGAATCTATATTGATTGAAAAGCATGAAAGTACATAGCAATACATGTGCATGTGTGAACAGGTATTTACATTGGTATATATACATATATATACACATAAAGAGAGAGAGAGAGGGGGGGGCAGAGTGAAATGTATAGAGAGAGAGACAGACGAATAGAGATACATGTATGAGCAAAAGCATATGCACAATATATATATACATAGTGTAGATTTTTAATCACATAATATATATATGAATATATACATATAGATACATATGTACACACATATATAAACATATATATATATATATATATATATATATACGCCCGCACACACGCACAAACTTACACACACACACACACACACATCTGTATATATCTTAATGCACAGTTTGATAGAAAACTAGAGTTAAACAGAACGTGATAAACAGTCACGAATATCAATGTTTAAATTCATCCATCTATCTAAATATCAAACTATTTCTCTCTGTCTCCGTCAATCTCTTCATCTTTTCTATGCGTAAATGCGTGTGATTGTTTGTGTGTAAGAGAGAGAGAGAGAGAGACAGCAGTTACCAGTATGAAAATGAAATTTGCGGCTGGTGTTCGAATTTTGTCTAAGGCGGCTTACGTTCCCTTCGCGCTACTGCTTTTGGAGAGGGACTGTATCCACTGTTTAATAACCAGCTGTCTTGGCCTGATGTCTCGTCACTAGCATGTCTCAATTGCTGAGAACGAGACATTGGATGAGTGAGCACTCGGGGAAACTACTTTCTCATGACTATCCTTACTTGCCTTGGCATTAACAGCAAAACATTGTTACGCTCTATACTCAATCCTTATGGGGGCCCGGCACACACACACACACACACACACACACACACACACACACACAAACATACTTATGTATATATGCATGTATGTGCGTGCACTCAGTTGTATATTTGCATATAAATATTCATATATATACATACATATATATATATATATATATATATATATATATATATATATATATATATATATATATATATATATATATATATATGTCCATATGTGTATGTATACGACTGTATGTGCATATGCGTCTGTGTGCGTCTGTGTGCTTTCATTTCCTTTGTACTCACCAGTTTATTTATAGGCTGATACTTATACAAAGTATTGGCATTTTACAAAAACGACTTGCTAGTTATTTGAATTGATTGATTTTTAATATATGCATGTGCAAGTGGACAACTATATATAAGTATGCACAGCATATATATATATTATATATATATATATATATATATATATATATATATATATATATATATATATATATATATATATATATATATATCTTTGTATGTAGTATTTGTGTTTTATACACGCTTGCGTGCCTGCGTTTGGACGTACATATATCCATGTATATGCGTAATAATTTATGAATGTGTGATAAAGATGAGTTCTGTGTTAATGCGTGTGTATCGCTACATTTTTCTATATTGATGAATGTGTTTACGGAGAGATAATCGAACTCTTCATAGAACTGTCGGCGAATGTACAAGATGAGGTTTATAGATTTACGCGTGCAAGTTCCCAACACAACAAGATCTGTTATATCGAACCGGTACACTTGAATGGATCGGATGTTAATACTGCTATCTGTACATCTATATACAAGACAATTGATACGTCTCAATATGTTTATACAGTTACACACACACACACACACACACAATCACACACTTTATCACAAGCGTTCATACACATATCATCATCATCATCACCATCAGCCGTTATAAGTCCACCGTTGGATGCTTATCCCATCTCTTTCCATGACGACCGCGACTGCGCTGACCTTTGACATGTCTTACCGGCAAATTGTTCAATCATGTTCATGCATCTTCAGTCTACTGCGTTTGCTGCCCCATATATATATATATATGTATATATATCATTGTGTCATCCATATATATATATATATATATATATACATCTATACCGGCGTATGTATACTCGCGTGTGTTTAGTAAGCATCTGACTATCAACGTCCTTTCTAATTCACTTTGTTTTGTAAATGTCAATCATATTTGATATTAATTTTTGACAAGTTTTTCTTTCATCTGATTTTGTCGCTGTTGATCGAAACGCTTCAGTTGTTTACTCCTCAACCGTCAAGTAAGCAGCGTGGATTTGAAAGAAAGAATTAACTCCCGATCCAACTCGTAGAATGAATTTGATGAGACCAGAACGTTGCAATGGAAAGGCAACAAAATAGGGTGAAAGAAACACGTCAAACATTCCAAATGATGGCACGTCTTCATCAAAGGCGTTCGGTCAACTCAAGACTATTACATTTCAGACAATCTTATTTATCTTCAAGTTTACACATGGTTTGCTAACACATGCTATTTGTGTTTGCGCACGCGTGTGTGTCTATATATATATATGTGTGTGTGTGTGTGTGTTTGTCACTAACAGACGACTGCCTGTTTAAGGTGTTTGCCCGCGTTCGTTACATAAGTTGATAAATAAATAAATAAAAATTTTAAAAAGAAAAGAAAAGAAGGCCTTGTCAACCTACCTGGAGTTCCTATGTTGGCACGGACTGGCTGAACGAATTCTCCAAATGTAATCCATAATGTAATCAAAAAAGTGTTATAGACGGAGAAAATCACAAATGTCTGGAGTAGCCTCATGACTGGGGGTACCCGTCTCTCGTCATGGCTCGAGGCAACCAGCCAGCCAGCGACAAAACAACAACAACAACAACAACAGCAACTGCAACAACAACAACAACAACAACAATAACGGCTACAATAACGACGATGACGACGGCGACGACTTTCACCGACCACCAAGGCGACC
>OY735201.1:61135843-61250843 GCA_963457665.1 Thysanoteuthis rhombus
TCTGTGGATGGGTAGTATGCGTGTGCATGCTATACAGTTGTTAGTATGTTTGTACGAAATATTTGCTTGCGAATGCAGAAGCGTCTATGTTTATTTGAGAGTTGCCTGTATGTGTATACGATGAAAGTTGCGTGCATATATATATATATATATATATATATATATATATATATATAACAGATATGTATATATTATAATAGATATATGACAGTTCTTTGTGGGAAGTTACGTAATGGCAGAATATCAGTAAAAATGATTGTATATACAGTGGCGTTTGCGCTGTATATGGGATATGTAAACACGTACACTTGCTTTCCCAGGTATTGATGGTATGCCATTGATGGTATATCATCTTCATGTACTTGAACAAATACGTGTGTCATTGTTTGTAGAAGTACCAGCATCATACCTGTCAAAAATGATGAGATTGTTTGCATATGGATCAGTACTTTTACTCTGGATCAAAAAATTCGTGCGACCCGCCAAGGATCAAAGTGTAGAATCTGTGCACTCTACCAGAAGCTACAGACAGAGAAACAAAGAGAAAAATCAGAAAGGTCACACTGCAAAGCGTATGATATAGATATAAGTGCATAGAAACAGGTGTTCTTATGCAGTTGTGATTTTCTGTATAGGATATCTATATACGTACGTTCGAATGCTAATTCATGCGGATATCAAAATTAAAATTTATTTCGCTGTGAGATGTTCGGTAGACTAATCTCGCAAGCTATTGCCAGTGAGTTCTATGATGGGCACTCCATGGGTATTGTCTTGTGTCAAAAGAACAAATAAATCTAATCATTCACATGTGAATTATATATATGTGTGTGTGTGCACGTTTGTTTGTGAATGCATGTCAGTGTATACACCCGCATGTGAGACTTCATGACATTGCGTAACAATAGGGTCATATCTCCAAGTTATTTGCTGTATATTTTTATATGTTCTTATCAAATCGATATCAAATTGACTTAGTAGATCGTCAAAGTGCTATGATTAGTCCTTAATGGGATTTTTTCAGGGTAACCGAATTTAATTGGCGGTGCTCATCACTTCCAATGACATACGACAGATCTTACTGGATTGCATGGCAGCAGTAGTAGGGAAATATCACTGTCAAGGCTTATTACAAGATTCATGTCTTCCCAAAAGGATGAAAAGAAGATATGCTACCATATTTAGAATTCGAGCTCAGTTTTTCCTGCTGTTAACCGTTAAGCCAACTCCACGCCTCCATGCATTCGTAGGTGTACATATAATTTTTTATGCTTAAAAAAAAAATAGATAGATAGGGATGCCAGGGCTTAGACTAAAATGTATATATGTGTGCGAATGTACAAGATTAATACAAGTATTTACTTGAGGGCAAGCACACGTGTATGCATATATCTGCGCCACCCGTATGTAAGTAGTCATAAATACGTGTATTTTGACGAATATGTGTAAATGTATGAACGTGTACGTTTATTGATATATCAGTATGCTTGTATGCTTGCAATGTCGAAGTGGATAAGCACATAGGTACGCCTGGAAGAGCCTATATACGAACACATTCTAGTAAAAGTGTGTAGGTGAGGGGTGTTTTTGAGTATCCATGTGTATACATTATCAACAGCCTTTTAGCGTCCGTTGTTAGACCTTCCTCAAGATTCTTCAGACGTCGCAGGGTCAATAACTTCTGAACTTGTCTGGTCGGTCTCGCCGTGTTATACTCGCTGATTTTAAAAAGCAAGGTGATTGTGCAGTGTGCAAGGCACAGAAGCAAATTAATGTGGGTGTATACGAGGTTTGTAGGAAAAAGCATCCTGCTTTTCATTATCGACGAAAAAACGCCTACCTTGGAGAATGGTACCATATTCTCTCAAAAGTATTCCATTAGAAGTCTTTTTTTGGGATTGCCATTATTTGCCTTGCCATCTATTTCAATTTGTATGAATATGATATATATATATATATATATATATATATATATATATATATATATATATATATCATATTCATATATATATATATATATATATCATATTCATATATATATATATATATATATATAGTTACGTTTATCAAGAAATGGGAGTTGCCATCCACCAGCTTGCACATACAAACATGTTTTTAGATTTTTCTCTATTTTATGTACACCTCTATGATATGCCTAGCTACTGGAATATTTGCAGGATTATTTTCAGTGGAAGTAATGTTCTCATCCTAGCGAAGTCACCATTTCTTTTTATAACAGAAGATTCGTTCTTTTTCTTACAAAGAGACCAATACGATGATCTCACTTCTTAGAAATCTGCACAATTTGACACTTGTGAAACCTGTAGTACGTGATCTGTTCGGAGAGTATACAGCCAACGGAAAACAACAACTGGTTGCCCGACCTTGACGAAACAGCAACCAATCAGAGAAAACTTTATTCTGTGTATGGGAATAGGGCTCTTCCAGGCGTTATTCATTCAACAGTGAGACACCATTGAGATAACTTGGGTGCTGTGCAACCGTCACATTCACAATGACCGTGCAAGTCAGTACCAACGTGCCGGTCTTTTTGCAAAACATTACATCATCGAGGTCTATCAGTTCCAACCCCTGCTGTCCAGATTTGACCTGTTGTGACGTCTTGCTTTTCACTGTTGACAGGGATGAGATTTCAGAGCGTGGACGAGATTAGGGAAAAAAACGACGAGACGGCTGAAAGAGGACTTTGCAGACTGTTATATAAAGCGGAAAGGACTCTGACCGATGGAGAATGGTTCGAAGGAACCAAAACACCATTGAACTTAGTACGCTGTTTTCGAATATGCATTGTTAGATATATTCTGGATAGACCGTGCACTAAAGTAAATTCATATCTTCCACTGTTTTATATCCATCGATCTATCTATCTATCTATCAATCTGGTACTTATATTGGTCTTTGTCAGCCTATCTATATCCATTTTCCAGTTTGATACCTACTCCATGACTGAGAAAGCTAAGCAGTTACAACTGGCATCTGATCTTTAGTGAAAGATTTCGAAAGCTGATTTCCAGAGCTGGTACTAATTCCCCACTGGGGAAAATGACACATTACGATCTCTTTAATTCTATTTCTTCGGCTGGATTATCTCAGTCCGATTACCTGTCATAGGTTAATAGTCTTGTTGATGTAGTCCAAGAGTCCCATCCATTGGTTCCCCATTATCGTGTCTCTGCACTTGGCTATGCTTTATATATATATATATATATATATATATATATATATATATATAGTTATCTACTGAATTTTGATCAGCAATTCTCATTTGGTTGTGTCTGATCCTTGTGATTATTATTCACCGGTAAATTAAGTGCATTGACATGTGATAAGCATTTAGAGCGGTGATAATCATCACTGACAAACCGACATATCAACAGACCTACTGCCATCCTCAAGAAACATTCCCTCCGAATCCTATGAATAAATTGTCGTATTTGGTGTCGCTTAAGAGAAGAAGGAGGAAACTAAGGACGTATTTTTCATTACTATACTTTCAAATTGTTCCACTAATTCTTTTTACCTCTTCTCAGTATCAGAATCGAGGGGCAGAATCTTTTTTTCCACTGCTAGGGGTCAGAATCGAAGGAGGGAATTCTCTTTCCACCGTTAGATTTTCTACGTTAGGGGTCAGAATTGGGAGGCAAATCTTTTTTCCACTTTTTAGATTCATAATCGAGGGGGAATTATTTTTATCGCCTTTTACGGGGTTAAAATCGAGAAGGAATTTTTTTTATACATCTAAGGGCCGAAATTGAAGGGTATATCTTTCTCTACTTTTAGGATGCAAGACTGAAGGGGAATTCTTTTCTGCATTCAAGGTTCAAAATCGAGGGGGAATTCTTTTTATCCATTTCTATGGGTCAGAATCAACTTTTGTCCGCTTTTAGGGGACAAAAATAAAATCGAGGCGAAATTCTTTTTGCCTCTTTTAGAGGCAGGGGGAAAAGAAAGTGAGGCCGTTCGATGAGGGGACAGGAAGTAAGAGGGCAGAAAATAAAGTTGGGTCCTTCACTGGATGGGTGGCAAATCTTTTGCCTTTGAAACTTATCTATGTTTGCACAATAGATATTATCATGGACCAGTGACGAAGATGGGGAAGAATAAGGGAGATAATAAGTTACAGATAGAATGAGAGAAGAGACACGATATAATTGAACATCGTAGAATTTCCATGGATTTCTGGTTAATATTTCAATAAAATTAATGTTGAAGATTGAAGTCATATCTAATTTATTTTCAATGTATAAAATATACTTCCAAGATTTTAGATATATTTTGAGAATTTAGTTGTTTCCTGGTCTTTTAAGGTGTTTTTTTTATTCAATATCAGATGTAAATTGAACATGAACTTGGCCTCAACGCCCTCGTTAGATTTTCTTACAAGAAAAGAACTAGCGCATCTATGGTCTGAATTTCAGGCTTGTTGAATTGAATAATGATTAAATCAATTTTTAAATCAAATAATCATACTTTTCATGTTTGTTTGTCCAGCACACAACGCACGTATTCACTCTCTCTCACACACACATGCAGACACTCACAGACACATACACACATACGCACTTGCACAGATATTTGTTGGCAGATCTTTTCATGTCTACGAATGGACAAAGAAACATTCTCTGGTGGACATTGACTTTTTATCCTTCTCGCCCCTCTTAGTTTTCTTCATATGCATCTTTGTTTCCTTCATTTTCTTTGTCTTTTTCCTCTTTTCTCATTTCCTTTCATACATCTTCCCCGTCATTCTCCTTTTTTTCTTTCTCTGTGTCTCCCTTTTTTTCATCTATTTTCTCTCCTTTTTTCTCTCTTTCTTTTCTTTCGTGCATTTTCTCCTTCTTCCTCTTTCTCTTCTTTTATGTATTTTCTCCCCCTTTCTCTCCTCTTCTTTCATCTATTCCCTCTCACTTTCACCTTATTATCGTGAATTTTCTCCCTCTTTCTCTTATTTTCGTTCAAGTATTTTCTCTTCCTTCCTTCTTTTATTTCATAGGTTTCTCCCCCCCACCCTTTTCTATCCTCTTTGATCACTTTTATCCCCCTTTCTTCCTTCTTTCTTTCATACACTTTCTCTCCCTTTATCTCTCCCTTCTCCCCATGCATTTAGTCCCTCTTCTCCCTTTTTATGCATTCTCCCTTTCTCCTTCTTTCCTTCGATACATTTTCTACCTTTTTCTTTTATACATTTCTCTCTCCTTATTTCCTTCACTCTCTTTCTCCCCTTCTCTCTCTTCTTCCCTCTCTTTACTTCTCATTGCTTTTTTTTTCTTTTTCTTGTAACCTTTCAGAATTGAATAGAACTGAGCAAACTCCCGTTTTTCTGCCTTTCTTCTTGTTACCACCCTATTTAGTAAGAATCCTTTCTGTGTTTGTCTACGTTTTCCTCAAATTTCCAATCCGTCTTTTTCATACTCTGTGTGGATATTTACAAAGCTTAGTTTGGTCTGGCTCGCAGGGCCTCAGTAGTGGAACACTAGCCCAGAATCAAACTCACTGCATTAACGAAATTGTCATTGAGACTAGCTTACGAACCATTATTCAATGCTAAGCTCCTTCTTTGAGGGTCTGTTATATCATATGTACATTGGGAGTTTCATCTTCATTTTCCCCCTTCCACCTCTCTCTTCCAACTTTTTCAACCTTTCCTATCTGTTTTACTCTCGCTTAATATATACCCCGCATTAATATACGAAGGGAAGGTATGAATCCATCTTAACTCCCAGCCTGATGTAAATTAGCATAGGCTGGAGTGAGTAACGTCACTTCGGGAGCTTGTTGTTTCTAAGACTATTCCACATATCGCAAACAGACCGTGTAGGTAAAGATGTGATCTGTTGAGCCCCAAGCATGGACGGCTGGAAAAGTAGCCACCGCAAGGGCACTACTTACTTTGAGAAGTCGTGATTTTCGATTTATATATTACCCTTCCTCTTTTCCCCTTCCTCTCCTTCTCTCTCTCTTTCCCTCTCTCTCTCTCTCTCTCTCTCTATCTATCTATCTATCTATCTATCTATCTATCTACATCTCTCTGTTCCTCTCTTTCTCACTTCCTTTTTGTTTTGTCAAAATAGAGATGGAGCCAAAGATCAAAATGATTGATGATGCTATCAGCTGCTTAATGTTATCAAAATCAGTCAAGCCCAAACACGTGATCACCATGCATCCTTTGCTCAAAATCATCCACCATGTGTGTGTGTGTATGTGTGTGTGTAAAATTTCAATTCCTGTAGCTGACCCATTTCCTTCATTTGTTTATTCTAACCACGCTGTCTAGGCCAAGTGATGTAATAATTGTGTAATGACGGCAGATCATTTCAAATAAGAGTTTCAATATAGTATATTGGAATATATAATCATTCCATCCGTTTCTGAACGTATATATATATACCTTTTTCTCTCTGTCTTTTTATCTCATACTATTTATATCTTCCACATTTTCTACTTCCCTTCCCTCTTTCCTGGATTTGTATCTATGTATCTTTCTTTCTTTACTTTTCTGACAACCATTTCTCACTTTCTATCTTTTAAAAAAATTCTTCTCTTACCTACATTTATTTTTCACCCGTTTTTTTTTGGGGGGGGGTCTCTTTATACGACGCAATTCCTTTTCTATCCTTTTCGCCATTCCATCTCTTTCTCCTCCTCCTACTTCTTTTTCCCATCTCTTCTCTTTGTGGTCTTAACATTTTCCCAGGCTGTTCATAATTCGGCATTCATCCGCAACAATAAAAACAGAGGGGAAAAAAACCCTGCTCTCTGAGAGAGGGAAGAGAAAATTTGAATGGACAGCGGTCGGAATCAAACAAAGCAGTGTTAAAACGACTTCAATACCAAGTAACAGACCAGAGTAAAGAATAACGCCCCGGGTTTTACCAACACTTTAACACAGAAAGATCACCTCAGTACCGTAACCTCCATCATCTGAAACGATGTACTAATATAATGAAGTGTGATTTTTCTTTGTTTTCCCCTCCGTAATAATGGATTCTTCCTCTTAAATGTCACGTTCTGGCTGATGAACATATCTCCTGCTGACCATTTGAAACAATGAACTTTTCCACGAAAGCCAATTCAGTAGTTTCTTCTTTTTTTCTGGCTTTTTTTTTTGTTTAAATCATCTCATCGAAATTCAAATATATCAGCGAATTATTTCATACATATATATCTGTGTGTGTGTGTGTTTGTGTGTGTGTGTGTAGTGTGTGTGTGTGCGTGTTTGTATGCAATGCTCTTCCATAGGAAAAGAGCACTCTGGTGGGGGGGGAATATATGATAAATGAATATATTGCTTATATTCACCTTTACTGACCATCCAGTTCCGTGGCACAGAGGTTGGATACCGGTCTGAAGTGAGGGTTTCAATCCTACCTCTTGGTACTGGATGATATAGTGGATAGTCTATAGCCACACTGAAGAATTGTAAGACAACAAAACAGCTGTCCTTGGATGACATAATAATGTATAGATATATTTATATATATATATATCTACATATAGTCTTTTAGAAACACACATATATGCACGTATGTTTCTAAAAGACTCCTAAACAGTTGCGCCCGACCAACAGAAAATCTGTGTATCATGGAAACTCTACCCGAGGAAGAAAAAAAAGGATAGGTTAAGATGACCTTTAATGACTTATACAGGCCAATTTGAGGTCAAGTCAATTTTGGCATTCCCAAATCTAACTGAGACGACTGAACCCTACGTACTTGGGTAATTTGAACTCGGGATGAGAAAAGGATACATGGCATTAACCTTCGTTGACCTGGTCAATTTGGGGACATTTTCAAACCTAGGAGAGGCGGGAGCACCCTACGAACATTAAATATGTGTACATGGGTAACTTGACCCCAAGTTGCATGTAGGATGAGTAGCACTGAGAAAATGTCGATTTTGGCGTTTTCGAACGGTTGTCATCCCTATTTTGCGAAAAAATGTTCAAATTATCTACATGATCTCTCACTATTAATTATTTTATCCCTGGGCAACGTCAAGTATCCTACCTAGTGTATATATATATATATATATATATATATATATATATATATATATATATATATATATATATATATATATATATATATATATATATGTATATTAAACATTCTTCAATTAGCGCACAGATACTCCATCCCGATCTAAGGTTGTGCCTGGTGCAAAACGCTATTTCTATGCAGAAGTGCCGATTCATACGTAATAATCCTGTCATTTTTGACGGGTACAATCTAGTGAATATATAAACAAGAGAAACAAAGAAATCTTTTTCGACAAGATATCTCTATTTCCCTGAGACTGTGATCGCAGTGTTAGTGACTAACGTTCCGGCCTTTGAGGACGACTGTCCGATCAAACTTACCTTCCTAAATGCATTTCAGTCAATGAGTTTCGTACTTAAATGGGAGTTCATGCAGTCTAGCATGCCTGATATTCAGCGTGAAAATGTATCCTCAGGGAATGTTTGAATGTTAACGATAAAAGGTGTTCATATAAGCCTGACTTGATGTGCGGATGTATACATCTGAAGGTGTCTTTTTAATTCAGACATGTATATAGTTCAGTATATACATGCATGAAATAAAAATACTGCGTATATGTATACATATACGTATGTGTATGTGTGACTGATATCGCGTTATTTCACGATAAATGTGTCAGTTGGCCAAGACAGCGTAATACAATAAACAATTAAATTTTAGCTGAATGGTAACCACGTAAGAGCAAATGACTTACCCCAATATCTAAGTAGTCTCCTCACCGCCCCAACATAAACTGACTCACAAAAGACACTGCTCACAAAATGTAATGAAAAAATTCCGTATTACAATCGATTCGCTGAAAAATCAAACATTATAGTGAAGATTTAGATAAAAATCCAACCTATAACAGTGACAGGCAATGGACTAATTGATCCACTCTCGTATAGTTCGAGCATGAGTGCCTGTGTGCATGTGCACGTGCTAGTGTAAAGTACAAAATACTTTATGGATACACATGTTTAAATATGTCTCTGTGATCCTTCATCTATCTTATCAATCAAAGCATTATTATTATTATTATTATTATTATTATTATTATTATTATTATTATTAATTTTTTGTCACGAACTACCTTCATCTCAATTGTTGTTTCTAAGCAGCAAAAAATTAACAAAAATTATTTGCAATACTTCGTATGATAAGATGAAATAATATTAGATTGAACCAGTTAATAACAAACATGGCGCAAAAGAGATCAAGGTAGGTACTGAGTTTAAGAGTTTCGTTTGAAATGGCGCTTGCCACTGACTTCAAATTGTTCAATGGTAAGAGTGGTCACGCGTTAAGTGAGCCACCCACCTGGCATAGACGGGCCCAGAATTCGATTCTCACCTGAAACATTCTTTATTGCAATCCACGTTGTTGACTTATTTATTCACTGATGAAGGGAAATCAGCCTGAGTTGGGTTGCAATAAAAAGCAACAACAATTGAGATGAAGGTAGATGGTAGCAAAAAATTAATAGTAATGATCTATCAATCAGTCAGTCTCTTCTTCTCTATCTCCTTATCTCACTCTCTCTCCCCCCTTTCTCTCTCTCCCTCTCTCTCTCTCTCTATCTCTCTCTCTCTCTCTCTCTCAATATATATGTGTATAAGCTCTGCGCAGGACTCGCACCCACATCTACCATGGACTTGATGCAGTTCTGTTTTACAGTCTAAGCTAACAGCACCTTTGGTAAGCAGGTTTCGAAATCAGCAGCAGCTGCAGCAGTCTTTTAGCGTCCGTCGTTAGACATCGACCTTCCCCAAGATTCGCAAAATCTCTCCATCATGGGCATCATGGAACCAGTACTTTCTAAGTGTATCTAGCTTGTCACGCCACTCCACTTTCAGTCTGCTAAAATTTCGCCTGTGATCTCAGGGAATCCATGTTGTGAGTCGTGATCTCCAGTGGTTGTCTGACATTCTTGCAACAAATCCAACCCATCGCCATTTGAGTTTTCTAAATTTTCTATAATATCTCGGATCCCTGTCTTTTCTCTAATACACTGTGTTGTCTTAAGATCTTTACATGTGAAATTGAGCATGATTCTCTCATTTGCACGTAACATGATTCTCAGTTTGAGGGTTAAACTTTTGCTTTTGTTTCAGATCCATAGGAAGGACACACTGGCTATATACCTTTCTTATTAGGACTACAAATAGCATACTTAAACCACCATCTCTATACTCTGCGATCGTTTGCATAGATAGCTGCATATATATATATACATATATATATATATATATATATATATATATATATATATATATATATATATATGGGAATTGTAGATTGTGTTATAAAGAAACTGTGTAACAACGGGAAATCACTTCATGTAAGTTTCTACATCATACAACACAATTTATTATTCATTCGGTTGGACCAAATATGTCCATTTCTTAAATGCATATATATGTGTATGTGTGTGTTCCCATTTTGCCGATAGTATGTATATATCATCAGACTGGACAATTTACGTCCGACAGAATGTGATAATTGTAGAGGCAATTTATTTGGAAACATATTTCGTCCGGCATCGAGATTGACCAAGTAGCAAATTGAGAAGCCGACCAGGTAAAAGAATAAATTGCAACTGATCCAAAGGTAAGGTCTGTTTTCCCAATGTGTATTAAAGATTGAACCATGCAGGAAATGTTGGAAAATCACGGTGTGTCTTTTTCTGCATAAAGTCATTTCTAGTAATCGTTGCTCTCGCACAAGTAATTGCACATAAAAATTTAGTGAAAAAATGTGATTTGTTTTGTGTGTGTGTGTGCGTGTGTGTGTGTGTGTGTGAGTATTCACTAAGTACTTGAACTTCAGCGAAAAATTTCTCTTTACGTTCATAAGGTGTGCGGGGAGCTTTTACTGATATATATATATATATATATATATATATATATATATATATATATATATATATATATATATATATATTTGCCGCTACTCTTCGTGAGCAGTACCGTTTGTGAGATCGTTGTGTACGTGCCCTTGGAACCTACTACGAAAGAGACGAAGTAAACTAGATGTCAGCGTAAATTATTGTTCTCTGTCAAGTTTATGTAAGTGTGTGAGACAGAGGGAGTGAAAGAGAGAAAGTTTGTGTGTGTGTGTGTGTGTGCATGTGTGTGTGTGTGTGTGCATGTGTGTGTGTGTGTGTGTTTGAGCGCAGGCATGTGTATTAGAATCTACACTATAAAGTTTAAAACAGCATCGTCACAACATTTGGCAAGTAGGGTATGCCTCATGCTAAGCAATGGTGCCCCCAGGCGTAATGATGGGAGATATAGAACTTTGCGAGTTCTGGTTTCGAAAGGGTGTTGGTGGCTTTGAAAAGAAAAAAAAAGGTGGTGGGGGCTATTACGTGTTCGGGCGAGTAGTCGAGGTAAATAAATTAGAAATGGGCGTGAAACATTGGCGGTTCATGACAAAGGGATTGGGTGGTGGATAAATTCGGTAAAGGGCATTGGAGTGATGAATAGGTTCCGGTATATTCACCCTTTTTTGTGCGTATCAGAGAGAGAGAGAGACAGACAGACCGACCGTCAGACAGACAGAGAGAAGGAGAGAGAGAGAGACAGAGATGTGTGGGGTAATAGGGTGAACATGCTAAAGAAAGTAGAGATTCGTTGAGAAATGAAGGAAAAAAATGCAAAAGAGCTATGTTTTTTGTTTGTTCGGTTTTTTTGTTGTTGCTTTTTTTTTTCAAATGAAAAAAATAAGTTAAAAAACGATGAAGAAAGAGAAACGAGGGTTGTGTCTATGCGAACGGAAGAGAAAGATATATGAATTTTAGAAAGGATGGAAGAGTGTAATGTGGCTATTAGAGAAAGAGTAAGAGAAAGAGAATATTCAGGTAGTATTGATAAGAAAGAAAGAAAGAAAGAAAGAGAGATAGAAAAAGAGAAAGAAAGAGAGAAAGAAAAAGAGAAGTGTCAATATTCGAAAGGAAATTACAGAGGGAGTTACAAAAAACATTAGAGGGGGAATAATCTTACCATGAGACAGAAACTGAATGACGATTTTAATATATATATATATATATATATATATATATATATATATATATATATATATATATATATATATTGAGAAAGAGCTCTCCATGAACAAGCTGGAGCGAAAGAGAAAGCCACGGAAGATTGAATGAGTAAGAAAGTGCTGCATGACAGTATCGAAGCTGGATTAGAGAGGGAGGAAGGGAGAAAGAAGGAAATAAAGAAAGAGAGAAAGAGTAATTTTCCTCTTCTAAAGAAGGAGAGTCTACCCAAAAGTTCGATGAATCCAAACAGAAAGCAGTAGGTGAATGTATATATATGGACTATTGCACGTGATAGCGGGAAAACTACCAGGATTGCATAGGCCTACATCGAAATGAGACGGTGGAAACCTGGTGATTTCTTTTAAAATTTTCTTGCGGTTAGATAGATAGATAGATAGATAGATAGATAGATAGATAGATAGATGGATAAATATTTACAAAGTTTACTCTGATACAGGGTCTTAATACTTTGCTACTAAGTGATGATTGAGATCTCAATACTAGCTATTGATCTGCAAGCCTGGGTTGCTAACCAGCACCTTGCAGCTGACACTCTTTCAATACAGATATATAAAATCAAGATGCTTAATCTTTCACATGATTGGACTAAGTGTGAGAAATCTAGATGCATGGATGGACGGCAGTTCGTCCTGTATATCATTACCGATGTTTGCATTTCTCAAAGAAAACGAGAAGGTATTAAATAAATGAACTAACATTTATCTCAGAATATTTGGAGAAGAGATCCCTTCATAATTTTATCTGAATAAAAGGAAATTTATAACCATTAGTTGCGATATAACGATGGTATGTTTTCATGTTCGTCCTTTATGGTCGAATACGACCTTGGCTTGGTTTTGAGTGTTGCACTTCACTCAAATCTGGGTGGCGCGGGTCACTCAGTTCTGAGTGGTGCAATTCACATGGAAAAACATCAGCTTCATTCTCTCGTCTTCATCTGCTTATTCTCGGATGGCAATGGGACGAAGACGGACAAGGATGCAATGGAGGACCAGAACACTACGCTGAACCTTACTGTTTGATTTACAACGCGTTGGTTAGGAATCAGACTTGCCCGTGTCCTAGACTGGTTGCCAAACATTGCTTGGAAGCACAGGCTACCCTGTTGTTTCCCCATAGCAACGAGGAAAAGAGTTGGATTCATACCTCTCCGAAAAGCATTAGTGGAAATTAAACACATATTGTCTTAGTCAGATTTTGAACTCAGGTCTTCGATTCCATTATTCGTGCTGTTCAGAGTTGGGTCAGCCTCACCTCCACAAACACTCAGCTCAACACAGTCTGGCATCGGGCCACAATATCTTGTGATGATAGAATTCGACAGTAATGGCCTGCAAGATTAACTTGCTAGCTCTCTTCATACAGCAGGCACTCTGAATTTTAATAAACCTGAGGATACGGTTCGCTAGCTACGAGCTGCGTGATTAGCTTGTTGACCAAGGACCCCAGGTTTGTACTTTATGTCGCAGTGCGTCTTTGTGTTCATGAAAGGGGGCGTATGTACGAACCAAGGATTGGGACTTGTAAAATGTAATTTAATCTGTTCGACGGGGGCGCTTGATAGTCATGCAAAAGGCCATAACATAGACTGGGTGCTGAAACCTACAAGACGAACAAAGGACCATGCGTTGAAAGGATTGTGACGTTGCCAGCAAATAAGAGGATGCAGAAAAAAACTTGGACTGATTCATGTAATGAAACCAAATTAACACAGGAAGACGACAAAGCCCCTACGCTGAAGCTACAAGGACTAATAAAAATAGATAACCTTTTTTTTGTTGTGGCTTTATTTGTTAAGGATGGAAAACTAAAAGTACACTGGACATTTCCTGATATGTATTTGATGACTGCTGAAGGAAGTGTATGGCGCCGCCGAGCCTCAAAAATACCTTTAAAATTCACCTCTAAATGAACATGAAACATGGTTGGTACTTCAGTTGAACCCACTCAATTCCAACCCAAAAGGTGACACACACACACACACACACACACACACACATCCCTAATATATATATATATATATATATATATATATATATATATATATATATATATATGTGTGTGTGTGTGTGTGTGTGTGTGTATGTATATTGTAACGATTAAACTATTGTGTCATCCACAGACAGTTGTTTCCTTGTATTACAACTCTTCAGTGTGGCTATAGACTATCAGTTTTCCCATCCAGCACCACGGGGTAGGATCAAAACCTTCGCTTCAGAACCCAGAGGCTGGCATCCCACCTCTGCCCTACGCAGAACTGGACGGTCAGTAAGATTGAATCTAAGCGATATATATATATATATATATATATATATATATATATATATATATATATATATCTCGATGTGTTTGAAACTCTATTTGAAACGACCTCTAGTCATACACGGTGGATATGTCATTTGGCATATGTAATAACTGGAAGTAATTTCAAATAGTTTCAAATAATATAACACATTCATAATTATTTCTATCGGAGTATAGATCCATTTATTGATAGTAATCATAATCATATATATATATTTTTATATATATATATATATATATATATATGTGTGTGTGTGTGTGTGTGTGTGTGTGTGTGTGTGCATGTGTGTGTGTAAGTGTGTATGATATATGAGTGTGTGTTTTCTGCGTATGTTTTGTTTAATAACTCTCCATTTGCACCGTCGATCGGTGTTCAAGACACCCACTCCCCCAAAAGCAAGGATTTTCAAACATCTCCCGACCTGGAAGATGGGTATACAGTGCCCAGACCCTAAAATTCAAGGATGTGCATATTTCTACGCCCTTGCATATTTATGCAAGTATACAGTAGCAAGTATCATAACATTAAAAATAAATATATTGGTGTAGTTCGTTTCTTGTTTTCAAAAGTTCCAGTTCAAGTCCTTCAGCCGTGAGAAGAACAACAAGGACAATCGCCGCCTAATTTAGGGAAGTAAATCATGTGATTGAAAGACAGCTCTATAACCAACTGAGCTAAACTGACAAGTCTCACAACTTCTTTATTATATATACAATATAAAAATCTATTATACATACAATGCAAAGATTGCAGTAATCATTTTCAATTGGAATAAGAGTGGGAATGGAGTTTGCCTCTGCAACAACCAAGTTCGTGGTTGTTTTTGAATTAAACATATTTGAATAATTGTAAACTCTTTATCATTCTATTTTGAGTTCATCAGATTGAATTGTATCATTTTCATCAGTCTATTCTGATTTTATGAGTTTTAATTGTGACGTTTTTATCATTCTGTTTGGATTACATCAATTCTAATCGTATCGTCATTATCATTCTGTTCGAATTTTAGGAGTTTTAATTGTATCATCTCTATCATTCTGTTTAGATTTAATGAGTTTTAATAGTATCATCTTTGTCATTCTGCTTGGATTTAATGCGTTTTGATTGTATTATCTTTATCATTCTGTTTAGATTCCAAGAATTTTAATTGTATCATCGTTATCATTCTGTTTGGATTTAATGAGTTTTGATCTTATATTTATCATTCTGCTTAGATTCCATGAGTTTTAATTTAATCATCTTCATCATTCTGTTTGGATTTCATAATTGTACTATCTTTATTATTCTGTTTTGACTCATTCAGTAAGAAACTTATAGCAATTCTTCATCAATTTTGTCTTATTTGTGAAGTAAAAAAAAAATGCCAGTAAATGTTGCTTGATTTGTCTTGATTATTTATTTTTGAACTTTCTAGTGATGACCTTGCATGTGTAATTATTTCTTATTATTTCAAATTGACGTGAAGTTTCTTTTTCAGTACCAATTCGTAAGTAGGGTAGGTCTATTCAATAGTTTTGGTTTGTGGGTCAAGCACTCATATAACCTCTTTTTAAAATATTTTACCCATTTCCCAAAATGTGCACCATCAAAAATCGTGACTTACACATTTATTTGAAACAGGAAGCTCATTATTCTCACATAATTACTACATAATGTAAATGTTATCGCTATTTTAGGCTATTACTGCGTGAGGAATCATTTGGAATTAGAATATTGATGTTTTGAATTTTCTGGTACGCAAAAATCGATGACGTCTACCAGGTTTGTGCCTATTTTGTATTAGAACTCATAGCTTCTCTCCACTTGAACCTATACCTTGGTTTACCAAGTATGAGTAATTGAATATATTAAAAAGAAAACATGATTGAATCATTCTGTATATCATATTCTACACCAATGACCCAATGAATACTAAAGTAATGTCACAAATCGGATATTTCCTTTTTATTTCTGTCTTGCTGTACTCAGTGTTTTATATGGCCCTCTCAACAATCTGGAGATAGTTTGTATCATGGCTAAAATAGGAATTTTCCAGTACACTGCTGTCCCGTCATAAACATAACGTTTTTATACACCAAGATCACACTTTGAATGTCGTTTCTGAGATGGTTGAGACAAGTAGATGGCAATTGCGTATTCTTCATCAGAAACCAACCTACAAGAGCTTGTTTGTCCTCTTGATAATCTAGTCGCCATTCGTAGAAAAGTTGCTCATGCAGAAATCACCAGCCTTGTGAATCAGTTCAGAGCAGTTAATACTCCTCCCCACCCATATATAGAACTTCAGGATGAAGAATCCATGCAGAAGATTCGTGCATCTTGGCACAAAAAATGTCGTCAGTTTTATAAAGAATCAGCACTTGACCGTGCGAAAATAAAAAACAAAACAAAAAAAACTGTTATCATGAAAGATAGCTTCGTGCTGGGAAAAGATCCCGATGGACTAATGGAGCAGTTAATCGTGATCTGTCTCTTTAGTGGTCACGAAATAAATACATCAGATCATTCTTTCTAGAAGGTTGAACACATAGAGAAAATACTCGACAAGAGAATTTCAGAGCGTATCACGATGGAAGGTGATCTGGTCGCTATTGAAGACAAGTATCATCGGCATTGCTGCACAGGCTTCAACTACCGTCACGATGCAATTTGCAAAACAAGGCACAGATAGCGAAATCATTGAGGCCAGGACTGAAAATGAGTTGCACCAAATTATAAAGGAAGAAGTCACCGGAGTTCATAAAATTTTTAGAACTGACTGAGATGATGACAGAGCGATTTGAAAGATTTGGATATCAGAAAATAGTGAACCAGACAAGCTTAAAGGAAACAGTAATCAAACACTTCCCAAATTTGACACAGGAGAAAGGTATCCGAGACCGAATTTTCATTGTTTTGTTGATAGTCAGAGAGATTATATTAAATTCAACTCAAACATCAGACAAGTTATCAAGTACATTACTCATAACGGCGGCGTCAGTTCAGTGCACAGCTGCTACGGGTCATGACACTGCCTTTATATTTGAAAGGTTCATTTCCCAATGGTTTCGAAGAATTATCCATTGCATTACGTTTCAAGTATTTCTTCGGCTAACTCCTCTCAGGACTAAAATCATTACCAAAAAAAAAGAGAATGGCACGGAAACCTTATCTGTGAGTCATTTTAAACATAACTTCTCTGTGTGCAAAAATGCGCGATCCTTTTCTTGCTGTGTTCCTGGGCCTAGAATTACATTCCCTAACAAGAAGCAAGACGTTTATATAACTATTTCACAAAGATGCTTTGAGTATTTCATATAAAAAAGTCCACATCATTGCATAGGGCTTTGTATAGGCTACGATGATATAGCATGCCCTACAAATTTGTACCAAAATATTTCCACAGTTGCAGAAATGAATAACTTGGATCATAATCTCACATCACGCTCTCCAAGCTTATCCTTCAATAGGACAGGAATTTCACTTTGTTCCAATACCCCTACCACAGACACCTAGATTAGAGCAAGGATGTCTACGAATCCATCTACGGAATATATATGAGCAAGCACTGGTGGACCAATCCTCCCTCGTCCGAATACTTTTTTACCATATGTGGGTCAAAATCCGATTAAAGACCTACAACTTGTAACAACGAGTTCATTTGATGATGAAATACAGTACGGACATGCCTGGATGACTGTGATATATGACTAATGACGTAGTTTGCATTCCATGCAGCTCGATTGGATATTGTTGGACAATAAAAAAAATGCATTGAAGCCCACCTGACGTTTTTAAATGCGAGAGAAACCACTTCAGAAATGATTCGACATGGAATGGAACTGGTGAAAAAGACAAGTGAACACCTCAGCCCACACCAAATATTTGTATTGGCAGTGGACAAACCACTCTATGACCTTGCAAAAAAAATTGGTGGATATTCCCAGACATCTTTGGGGCGATGATAGATGAGCTCCGTATTGAAATGGCCTTGTAAAGCACCGTGTGAGATCTATTGCAGGAGCTATGAAGCTTGGCCAGATAAGACTGTAGCACCAGCCACAGCTTTTCTGAAAGCATCCAATGCAATAAAAATACAACGTAACCATCAAGTTATTTTCGTGGCAGTCGATAGCCTTCTGAAGTGAGTATGCAAGGTCAGAAGAATTGAGATATCTCTTGAGAATTGGGTACTTTTAGCTTCACAAGAGAGCCCTATATGAATATGAACAGATATTCATCTTTATTCGGGCACAACGGGGTCGAAAATTGAACTCATAGTAACTGCCTTATGGAAATTTGTGTTTCTATTGTTTGCTCTGGTCAGCCAAGATTAATCAAGATGTATTTCAATCATGAATGTTCTCACAGATAACAATGAAACATGGTTGATTTTTAGAACGTAAACGGGACGATAACTCGAAGCAGTCAGCGTTTTTCATTGTTAACAATTAATCCTGCACACTAGCATTCGAACAATAGAGTAGAAGGAGTCTTTGGCATAATTGGTCTCACAGGAAGCCCTGATATGCTAGAACGTTTGATCATGAGTGGTCCGGAATCTCAGCAACGAATTCAACACTATATCAAGAGCAAGGAGAAACTGAAAAAATTCCGACGCTGACAAACGAGGAGTGCAAGTCTGATGCTTCTCCTGCATCTGTTTATGAGAGTGGATAGGTCAGGAGAAGTACAACATCAGAGGGAATGTGTTTGTTTCAACTGCTACACTTCAACACTAATCAAGCAAAAACATATCATTGTTCCATGAAGAGACACACAAAAGACTACAGCTGAGAATTGAACAGCGAGCAAAGCTTTTTTACTTCATTGCTATTGATGGTACAATACTTATAGACTCACCGGTAAAACTATGCAAAAAAGACCCTTGATTCATATTTCTATTATTCTATCCAAGAGTGCGGCACAGTCGATAAGAGTAGATACTATCTTGGACCAGTATCGTGCGCTGTCAATCAAAGGATGCATAAGGGAAAGTCGAGAGATAGACACCCTAGAATGCTTATCTAATATACATGATTAACACTCCCCTATTCAGGGTTGAGCACTCTTTAAGTAAGGTAACTTGTTCATTATAAGCTTATTCAATGCTCTTCCAACTTCCGAATAGAGTACTCTGGTAAATGGGGGATTATGGGTAGATAAATATATCGTTTAAATTCAACCTTACTGACCGTCCAGTTCTACGTAGGGCAGAGGGAAATATTAGCCTCTGGGTCCGAAGCGAAGCTTCCGATCCTACCCTACCTTGTGGTACTGGAGAGGATAATGGATAGTCTATAGCCACACTGAAGAGTTGTAATACAACAAAACAGCTGTCTGTGGATGACACAATCATGTAATTATATATATATATATATATATATATATATATATATATATATATATATATATATATATATAAAGTCCCCGGAAATTGATAGAAGTTTCTGACGAATGTTGACAAGGAGTTGGAACTGTTTTAATTCCAGTCACAGTTCCAAGATGACAAGGCTGTCTACAGCAATGCAGGTGATCAAGTCAACCACGATGGAAACAGTCCATCAATGGATCAATGCAACCATGAGGAAGCTGACACTCGTGTTCTAAAGCACCTCATCTATGCCCCCCCCACCACCACCAAATTGTCATTTTGGATCCTTCATATTGGAGACCGGTGTTTTCGTTATCCCAAAGGTAATTTTTACCACATCAAAGCTCAGACCTCAGCCGCAGAAATCTGGATTTCCTTCAAAAATAATTTCCCTAAAAACTATCATAACAAACTTGGGTGCAACAATATGCAAAGCCAAAGTCCTTGCATTCACTGCATCAGTCAGCAGGTCTTCATTCATGTTCGAGGGTAAACGATCCTGCTCCAAGTCGATGAAAAAAAGTGCCATTACTCATGGTGGTATTTGCTATTATCCCAGGCACTCTATTCCAAACGTAACCAAAGCTGCAAGAAATGGCGTAACATTGGGGGGGGGACTTTATTCCTATGAGTCAAATAAGGACAATGATGTTGATCTCGTGAGAATGAAGTTGTTCTCACAGAAGACGATGTGGAGAGAATCTTTCAAACGAATGCCGCTTTGGCTCAACATATGGAAACGGTTATCTTTCAAGCGACCATCTGCACAACAGCCTTTATGATAACGACCCCTCTAATCATGGCTGGAAGAGGATGGTAAGCAGCTTCCTATTTGGGGTCAATTTCCAGTACTGATATGTAAAAAAATTTAAAAAACAAGAGGAAAATACCCGATTTGTGTCAATACTTTTGATATTTATTGACTAGTTGGTGTGAATAGCATACAATATATATTCCAGTCGTTATTTTATTTTCATTCAACCACTTCTTCCCTTCTGCATGAACGTTTAGGTGTAGGCATTACTATCACCATTCCAAGTTTAATGGGAGAGAAGTTATGAGGCGTAATAAAAATAAAATAAGAAATGAAAAATTCAGTCATCTTGGAATTCCAGCGTATCAAAGTCTCCAAGACATTAATATTTCAATTCAAGACGATTTTTTCACACCGATATAGCTTCAAATAATTATAAATGTTTTATTATGTAGTAAGTGTCTGGAAAATTAAGAGCTTTTTGTTTCATAAATATGTAATCCATGATTTTCAATGTCGGAAATATTTTCAAACTAGTTTGGAAAAGGATATGAGTTTTTGACCGACAAACAGAATAGACCAGTATCTTAAAATTGGAACTAAAAAAGGGACTTTAGAATCAATATGAAATGACTGAGTGTAGAGGCTCTGTACTTTTCTGCCCCAATTCATCTTGCCAGACATTTCCCACTGATGTGCATGGAAGGTTAGTGTATTGGTTGAGATTGGTTTTATATTTATCCTTTTGCAAATGTCTTCCTAAATTTAAAGTAAGGTTCAGAGAAATAAATTGAAACTACGACAATTTTATGAACATTTCATTTTGATTAAAATTAATACATATTAACCTTTTTTCAAGGTTCTTTTGTAATGAAAAATTCCTCTGAAGTCTTTGTTGTTTTAGAACGAGCTTCTTTGACATCAGCACATTTTAGAATTTTCTTTTGAATTGTAAAACACGCTACGCATCGCCATTTTATCTTCTTTTTTTTCCTTGCTGTGTTTGTGAATGTGAGTGTCTATTTTTTACGTTGTTTCGATCGCCTTTTGCTTTTCTTATGATACAGCTGTAAATTAGATGCAGTACGCTCCAAATAAATGTAAGAATGGAAAAAAAGAGATTTATCATTGTACATGGTTTAGTTGGACTATTTTCTACACATTCGGTCGTGTACCATACGGCCTTTCTCGGTCGTCTGAACAAAGCAGATTCCCGACCAGTGAAAAAGATGAGAAGAAAACTGCGATTAAACCACACACGGTGATTAAAACACGCCTTCTTACAGAATCAAAACACAAATCTGTGCAAATCATCAATTTTGAATTCAAATCAGGGAACGGAGAGCTGACGATAGCTAAATTATTACTACCAAGGAGAAATTCATGGTTCAAAAGTTTAAATATATATTCTATAGAGATATTAGACGGATATACTTTGATTTACGTCACTTAGCTTTCCGAAAAAAAGAGAAAAGCAAAAATAGTCTCTAGCCTTTGTTTTGCAAAGAGTCTTTTGTAGAGAGAGCACGTTCTCTCTCCAACTATAAATGTCTGCTATACCCCTTGCCACTCTAACTTCCCACATTTTGGGTTAACGTATCATCAAGCACCATTTTGGTGACCTTGGAACGCTCAAAAACTTTCTCAGAAAACGATGGTGATTATTTCTTCATTTTACGCCATTTTGGCTTACGAAGGTCTTCATAGGAATGCACTGCTTTCAGATAGAGGAGAAGCCAGTGATCTAATAAGTTTAATACCTGATTTATTATTGATCACTTCTATCGATGACAGGAACCAAGATTGAGTCTTTGGCACTAAGTATTCTGTAATAGCAAAATCAGACACCTGCCTTTTGTCTTTATCGGTACGAGAGGTTGATGGTTGAGGGTGATCGGTGCTGATGAATTTTTAATCGTATAATATGCCAGCTCTTCTCATCATAACGTAATTGAAAGCCATGAAAATAGGTGAAAGTAATGAAAACAGCTGATCGTGTCAATCTGCAGAAATGAATCTGAAACGAAGGGCGAAAGATGCAATCAGAAAGAGGCTCCCCCTACAGCTGCCGGGCGTTTCCATCGAAATGCGTTGCTTACGCCGTACTGTCAGCTAATTTGTGAAGTCAACATAGGAGACAGGTCAGCAGATTCTGCTCTCTGAATAATGATAAAATGAGAGACCCCTCCCCGAATCGAGATGTTAACGGAAACAAGGGGAGAATTAGAGAGACCAATAATGTAGAGGTTAATGTAAATGTCCTCGCAATTTTCGAATAGATTTTGAAATTGAATAAATACAGTAAAATCATAAGTTTTGGAGCCCACCGTAAGGCTTTAGTTACCAAGATTATCTCGTAGAGCAATTAGCAACATGCGTTCAATCCTCAGCGGGTGGCCTTCAAAGAAAAGAAGAAATTTGGCTGTACTTGGCATAGCTCACTGAACATCAAGTGGACAACGTCGTACAAATTTGTGATTTGAGCATTGTAGATGGAAATGTCAAAGATTCTATTAAAATGAATTGAGTTAAGTGTTGCGTTTTCGATGACCGGATTATTCCAGTCGCTCTGAGCTGCAGAGACGGCAGTTTGAGTCTTAACATTGTTGACCATCGGAAACGTATTGGTTTTATAAACAATCGCATATTCATACACCTGTATACACGCCAATAAGTATACAGAAACTAAATTTTTAATATGTACATATATAGTTGAGAAAGGTTTACAGCTGTAAACACTGAACACATTAATAGAAAAAAATTGTGTCACTTCAGTCACTTACTTTCCAATAACTGTTAATGTAATTTATATTTTTACATATACTTTGTTATTATGGTACTATGTGTAAATTCTCTCTTGTTGGGTTCATCAGCTGTTCACCATGTAACCGTTTTGGGGATTTTAAAAAACAAAACAATAATATCAATGTGGCATCCCAGCAGTATTTATCAAACACCCCCCCCCTTCAGCCATGATTTTAATATATAGCTAAATATATGTCATAGTTTGTTATTTTATATAAGTTATTGTATCATAATGTATTGTATATGGATGATTTTTATTTTATGATATTTTATTTATTTATTTATTCATTTATTTTTAAACGGGGTTTACTTGCGTAGATAACCACAAAAACCACAAAACGTATTCAATGATGAGGGATCAGTAAGTATAACAACAGATGAGGCTCTTTTTTTGTGTCACTTCTATTGAGTGCTCACTCATGTGAATATTAAATCCGCTGTGCTGGTTTAAATCTCAGACTACATGCAGTCCAACTTATGATATCACCTTTAAGATCACTAATTACACACATATTTCTTCGAGTTGATTTTCTACCAAGATATTCAATGAAAATGTTTGACAGTTTTTCTCACTAACCACAAAGTTCATTTTTCTATGTTGTATACCATCTTGCTTCCGTCAATTTGGTTTTCTTTTGAATCTTATCTTCTTATAAGCATTGTTGAAACGAAACCAAACTACTTTCTAGCCGGTCGTAAGATCTCAATGGACGATTCCGTTATAATACTTAGACAATGTGTTATTTGGCAGTCAATGTTCACTCTCTCTCACCAACTACCTATCATTTGGACAAATGGACCAGAGCCAAACTGTTCTCCTCTTTCTCTGGTTCAAGTCAATACAACCATCTTTCATACGGACAATGGCTAGACAGATCCTTTTTGGTTATGTAACTTCCCTAACATTAATACAAATTTATTCGATTCAATATACATTATTCATTAGTTATTTTTATACTCTTGTTCACATATTCTCCAATTTTGGTTATTCTTTCATTATGGTCGGGCTGATAACTTTTAAAGGAATCAGGATGTCTAGTCGTAGCATCATTAAATTATCTAACTAATCTTACCAACTCACGCCTGGATACACACGTACACACATACACACATATGTATGATAAAGGTCAGCCTTACTGTTGGAAAACTCCTGCAAAGGGACGGCGGACCCCCATAGCTAGCTTGCATGTCAAAACTACGACCTTGGAATCCTGTTCCCATCCGTTCCACCCGGTCGACCATAGGGATGAGTCAGTCCTGAGCAAGCTGGCCTCACTATTGCTCAGAATGGAGGGTTATTCCGCACACAGGCCCTACCGTCTATTGTCTTTCTATGGGGAAAATCTCTCCGAAAAACCTCAGGATGCCAAGTTATTCATTCATATATATATATATATATATATATATATATATATATATATATATATATATATATATATATATATATATATATAGTGTGTGTGTGCTTGTGTGTGTGTGCATGTGCAAGTGTGTGTGTGTGTGCAAACAAACTAGGAGCTGTGAAAAGGCACTAAACTAAAGGTGTATAGAGTAGTCGTTCTGCCCACCCTCTTATATAGGGTTAAATCATGAATCCCAATTACACCTCCCCAAACGTTTCCATCAGCACTGTCTCTATGCCATCCTCAAATTTTACTGGTACAACTTCATTACAAACTATGAAGTTCTCAAAAGGACCAGCGTTCCCAGCGCCAAGGGTTTTGCTTTGAAAAGTGCAGTTGCGTTGGACAGGCCAAATATCAAGTTTCGAATCCAAACAAAGAATCACGACAGAAGAAATCAGACACCACCCCACATCCTGTAAAATTTTTAAAACATGAGATTTTAATTCAAGCTTTATAAAAATAAGTATAGTTGGGCAGACTGCTGTAGGTAGATATATTATCCAAAGCAAACTATAGTCAAAATCGGAAAAAATTAAAACATATTTTTCTGCAAGTGCGTTTTCATGAAGTTTCTGGAACATCATAATGAAGTCCCCAGAAATCTTAGTTGAAAATCAAGAAATCCAACGTTTGTACTGATGGTATGTTGTAAGAAAGGGATTCTGTCAGCTATCCAACGGTGTATCTTGTCAATTTGTATAAGTAGTATGAAAGAAGTTATAGACAAAAACGTGAGGATAGGTATTCCAGCACACATAGAAGAAATTTTATTTCCCAATGTGCATATATATATATATATATATATATATATATATATATATATATATATATATATATATACTCTAAAACAACTTAACTTCAATAGTTAAAAGTTGTATGTATCAAGCACTCTATGAAATAAATCCATTATGTATCAGAAGTGGCTTTATATATATATATATATATATATATATATATATATATATATATATATATATATATATATATATATATATATATATATATATATACATATATATATATATATATATGAACTAATATATTGGCTCCAAATTGGGCTAAGTCCTTGGACTATATACTTATACATATTCTTCCTCCACCATTATTGTGTTTCCTTCCCTCCTCCTTCCTTTCTCTTTATCTTCCATCCCTTTCATCACCTCCTCTTTCTTTTCTCATGCCTCCTCCCCTCCGCTCTCTTTCAAAAGAATGATAGAACCCTGTAGCCAGCCTTAACATCTACCTACCTCAGAGCTCACATCCTATGGTTCAACTACCACGACATTCTCTGCCTGAAAAAAAGGAGGGTTATCCATGAGTAAAGAATTCTTTAAACGGAAATGTGCTAAAAGCCTGAAATTGGACTTTAAAAAATTGAAACTCAACTAATCAAGCTAAATTTGCATTAGCAGAGTACCTAGATAACCTTCTATTGTCGTTTACTAACATTATTACCCTCTGCCCTCTCTTCCTTTTTGCTGAAGAGTAACTCTGAACCGCACAAACTGCTATTGTCAGATTACTCCCTTGGGGGGATAGCAGACCTGTAAAGTCGACGCATATCTGCTCCTGTCGGAGTTTTTAAGATCCGTGCTTCAAGTTGTATTATCCTGAGGACCTGTGCTGAAAATTGCCAACAGTAGCGCTATACTGATTCTCCAGAACATGCGACGTGGGGCCCTATCCCTAACGATGCCATCTCAGTGGACCGTAGGATACAAACCCTGGATTTAAAGGGTAAAATTGCACTTCACTTTGAAACATCATTGCTCAGGCTGGAGGGTTATTCCTGACGTCTATGGTCCTACTACTGTCGTGAACCCTTCTGAAAATCCTCCCAAACCATTCATTCATTCATTCATTCATATGTATATATATATATGTGTGTGTGTGCGTGTGTGAGTGTATCATCTGTATATGTATGTAGAAGGAGATTATCTAGGTATAGAAATATCATATATATATATAGGTATATACCGATAAATTCATGAAAAAATATGCACATGTATGCTTAAAAATAGACACATATACATATACACAGGAAGCATGGAGTTGTGTAACGGTTATCACCACGGAAAACGGAATCGATAGACCGGGTTCGAATTTTGTCTAGGGCTGTTTATGTTCATTTGGCAAAAATGCCTTTACAAAATATATGAAGACACATCTTTCTTCCATTAAAAATGAAAAGTTTCGATACTATAAGTATGAAAATACAAGCTCAAGTGTGTCATGGTCTTATCAAATAGACTACATGAACAAATCTTGTTAAAAAAACAATATCATATTAGCAAATGCATGATTTGTAATTAAAAGGTTATTTTTCTGACTAAATTCTGCTGGTTGAATACTTTGTACGACAGTCTTTGCTCAGCAGTTCGTGCCGGAAAAAGCGTTTCTGACTTCTTGGCGTCTTACCGGATGTCTTCTGTGGGATAGAAGACATCGTGGCTCCACCGTGGCGGCAAAAATCAAACACGAAACAGAAGGTGCACATCTTAAGGTCAATGGCAAAATGTCATCTTTCCCGGAAAAAACATTCTCTGTAATTAACCTAGCTTTAAAAGTTTTAAATCTCATTGACTCAACACAAAATCAAAAAGCGAGAATCAGTTTTTTTTTTTAACAAGGCATCAAAGGATCTGTGTTCATTAGTGAGACTTCATAGAGCAGCGACAGAAATTAGATTTCCTTTCGGCACGTTAATGGTAAAGCCTGATCAAATTTATTCTGTTTGTATTAATAAAAAAAAGACCTATGACCTTGACCTGGTGTAACTAAATATTGCCGGCAATCGCTGGACGCTCGCGAAATTCATTTTGCTAAAGGTTACATCACTTGACCTTCGCCAAGAAACGAAGAGAAATCTCAGAGGTAAATATTTAGTAGAGCACTAAGAGAGAAAAGGCTCATGTCTCTCTGCTTCTTTTTAATCTAAATTCTCTATTCGATAAAACGTGTGATTCTGATAAAAACCCTTGTGTTGGAACTATAAGCCCTACGAATCATATCATAATAAATATGAAAGCATGAGGACACTATATATATATATATATATATATATATATATAATTGTTGTTGTGTCATCCACAGACAGCTGTTTCGTTGTATTACAATTCTTCAGTGTAGCTATACACAGTCCATTATCTCGTCCAGTTCCACAAGGCAGGATTGAAACCTTCGCTTCAGACCCAGAGGCCGGTATCTGAGCCACAGAACTGGACGGTCAGTAAGGCTGAATTTAAGCAATATATTTATTTAGTTTGAATTATGGAAGAGAACTGCATAAGCTTACAATGTATGCGTTACCTCACTTAAAGAGTGCTAAACCCTGAATAGATGAGCGTTGATTATTGTGTTATCCACAGACAACTGTTTCGTTGTATTACAACTTTTCTGTGTCGCTATAGACAATCCATATATATATATATATATATGTATATATATTGACGCATATACAGTTATGAGCTATTTAAATGCTGCTCCCCCAAACATCATCTCCAACTATGATGTCTGATCATGGTGTTTTCAAGGATGAGCTCTGGTAACATGCTCATAGTCTCCGAAACTCACCGACTAACAAACTTGAAATTGATGAGGTACCAAACAAAAAGTAATAAAAAGAAATCATTTACGGTGCTTCTGTAATTACCCTTTCCATGTATCTGGATAGATGGATAGATAAGTAGAAAGATAGATAGGTCTCCCCTTCCTGGTAAAAATGGGTGTAGCGTCATTTAACTGCCATTATTGGCTGGGTGGTAGACACGAAAAGTGATTTTCACATGTGATCACTCACTCGGTATTATCTCGGGCAACTACTGTGCCATGCCAAAGACAACACATTGTTATTATTCATGTTTTGCTACTGTCTACCTTCATCCTGATTGGTGTTGCTTTCATCGCAACTAAACTCAGGCTGGGTTCTCTCTAGCAGTGAGTAAATAATGAAGGTTAGTGGTATAATAAATCAAAATAATTGATCTAATGAAATAAAGTGAATAAGATGAAAATTAGATTACTGATACTGAATGACTAGTTTAAGACAAACATAGCACAGAGGAGATCGGGATGTGGAATGAGTTTAAGGAGTTGATACTGATCTGCTATTGCCACTAAGTTCCAGTAGCTCAGTGATAAGAACGATTGCGCGTTAAACGAGTACAGTGGGTCGTGAATTCGATTATCACCTACAAATTATTCTTTTCTCTGATGCGCACGGTTGAGTCCTTTACTCACTGCTGAAGGGAAATCAGCCCAAGTTTAGATGCGTCCCTTGTTTAACATAGACCTTCCCTCAAATTCGCTAGACCTATCTATCATGGTCCTCGCGGCCACAATTTCGCATATGATATCAGGGGATCCACATTGCCATTGTGCATTGCCATTTGAGTTTTCTAATGGATTTTATGACTCCGATTTTTTCCTAAATATACCGTGCTGTTTTACAATCAGTCCATGTGATGTTGAGCATGGTTCTCTCCAATGCACGATGCATGGTTCTCAGTTTGAGGTCCAATCTTTTGGTCAGGTCCTATGTTTCAGCTCTATGGGTGACTATCGGGAGGATACATCGGATGCTTCTTTTCAGGCCTAACTGGATTTTTTTTATATAAATTGATTTACAATACTTTATCTGATAAACTTTAAAATATAAGACATTTTTTGTCTGAATATTTGGTGATGGAATACGACACAGGGATGTGGATTCATTGCCTACATTACCAATTACTTCAAGCTGGATAAACTGTTATACGCAATGTGACTGTTAACAATTGGATTGTTTAAATTGGAACGGGAAAGGGTCTTCTCTTTGTCAAAGATGTCTTCCACTGACTTTGCTGCATGACAACGCCGATCCGCCTTTTGTAAATGCGACAAAACAAACAATCAGGAAGCAAAAATGAGTTCGTTCAAATAGAACTTATCCTCGAGACCTGGGACCTTTAATTCTTTGTTTCATTCAACGTTGTACTTTTTGTCTAAGCAACGGTTGAGATAGATTGAAGGAAGACTTTAAGCTTTTAGTCAATGGTTAAGGCAGATTGAAGATAAGCTTTGAGCTTCTAGTCAACAATTAAAACAGATTGAAGAAAATCTTTACGCTTTTAGTCAGCGGTTAAGACATATTGAAGGCAAGCTTTGAACTTTCATTCAATGGTTTAGACATATTGAAGACAATCTGTGAGCTTTTAGTCAATGGCTGAGGCAGATTGAAGATAAGCTCTGAGCTTTTAGTCAACGATTAAGATATATTGAAGACAAGCTTTGAGCTTTTATTCAATGGTAAAGGCAGATTGAAGGCAAGCTTTTTAAGCTTTTAGTCAACGATTAAAGCAGATTGGAGACAAGATTTAAACTCATGGTGTTGTGATGTATTGGAGACAAGCTTTAAGCTTTTGATCAACGGTTCAAACATTTGATACTTCGAAGAATTATTTATGTAAAAAACAGAATTGTTCTTTTATGATAGAATACTCCATTTTACTGAAAAATTATGTATCCTTTGATAATTGAAATTAATAATGATGTATTCATGAGAAAGAGATTTTTTGGTTAAAATGAACTGGAATCTTTCTCATTATCTCAATATACATGTAATGTACGTGTGCGTATATGAATACATGTATATAAGTTATTATGTGTACAATGGATACATGTCGTTTATCAGAACGCCATATGCAAATATGAATACACCAACCTAATATATATGTAACATATGTTCGTATATGCAAGTAATTATGAATACACACACACACACACACACACACACACACACACACACACACACACACATATATATATATATATATATATATATATATATATATATATATATATATATATATATATATATATATATATATATTCTGAGTGATACCTAAAGGTTCTGGGAATTCAACAGCCTACGCTAACCAAAGTAGAACGAACTTTGATCGCTACTTTAGTGTTCAGTACTCTTGTTAACTCATCGTGCAAACAGCAGACAAGGGGCAAGCTCAAGAAAGACGGTAGAAACCTTGATGTTAGAATAATTCCTTCAGCATACGGGTAACTCGTACGTATATATATATATATATATATATATAAATTTATATGTATAAATATATATATATATATATATATATATATATATATATATATATATATGGGAAACTGTTACATGAGCAGTTCAATTTACCAGTAAGTGGACGCTTAGAGATAGATGGATAGATGTAACTATGTTTGCCAAGCTGACACATTCCCTGTCAACTGCCTTCGGTAATTCAGTTAACTTGATCCAGTTTCAGACTCACCGGCATTTTAAATATTCGATTGTAATTTAAAGTTAAAACGCTTCCTTATGCGTGCTTGGTCATGTGATTTGATCCGGTTTAATCTGAAGAGGTCAAGGACAAAACTCTTTATTGAATGTCCGGATCACTTGAAATCGAGGCGCATCGCTACTTGATCCGTTGGGTCAGTTAGCCGAATGCCTTCAATTAACCTCGGCAGGCGATCAAGGACTGACCAAAGGAGTTGGCCGTCGGCACATTTGCGTCCATCGAAGACAAACTGCCATGGAGGAAGAGAGGAAGGGTATATTAACCTGAAAGAAAGCATGTGCACACACTCACACACACACACAATTAGAATTGCCTTCTCATCCTCTCTCTCTCTTTGCTCTCTCTCTCTCTATCTATTTCTCTCCCTCTTTCTCTCTCTCTCTCTATGTATATATCTATACATATATTTATATACTAAGGTGAATCAATAAGTTTACCTAGACACAGTTTGAAGCTATATTTGAATGTGAAATTTTCACTGTATAATGTTCGATCTATGTGATCTATGGAGGAGTGCTGGATTAAGTGCATCAGTTACGAGGGAAGTTTCTGATAAAAACTGAATGATTTTTGTGTAAAATAAATGCAGCAGTTTCCAAAAATGTAATTAAGAGTTTCTACTTACAATACAGCTAAACATAATTTGCTACTTTCTGTTGGTCATACCAAAGTGCACCTTTGGATTTCTCTTTCTCTCAAAACTTGTGGTGGGATAACAGTATTTTTTCAGGAACCTGACCTTAACTCTAAACCTAGTCCCACAATGAATAATACGTTTGTTCTTTGAGCAAAAACCCTAAGCCTATTCCTAACCCCAACCCCAACCTAAATACAATAATAAGATAGGAACACCACTTAAATCCAATGCAGGTCCGCACACACTCCTGGGTAGATCTGCACGTGGACATTTAAGCCTTAAAAACCTTGGAAAATTGAATTATTCTCAAAACTGAAAACTCATTTGCTTACATTGGGCGTTAGTAGTACGCAAGTCTTGGGAAGGTCTATGTTCAACGACAGACGTTAAAAGACTGATGATGATGATGATGATGATGATGATGATGATGATGATGATGATGATGATGATGATGATGATCGCAAGTCAAAGTGCACCATCAGATTTATATAACGTCTGCCTTAAACCTTAATGAAAGTACAAAAAATTACTGCCAAAACATTACATTCTGTACCAAATCTGGCACAAAATACGAAATCTGAAAACACTGAACGCTGTACAAAAGTTAGAATTGCATTGCCAATGTCTTTGTAAAACATCTTAATTTAATCAAAAAGCTCAATAAATTACCTTTACCTAAGGTTAAACATCATGATGATAATAAAGAGAGTATCCAGATTCTTCACATCAGCATTTTCGTTTGACGAACGGAAAGTAAGGATCCAGTTTAGCATAATACTCACTTCATGAATAAAACCTTCCTCTAAAACCTATATTCTTCTCAAAACTAAAAAAAATTGTCAAGAGGTTCGGATGTCTAATGGATTGAAGGCACAAAAAAATAAAAGATTTCTTCGAAGTGAGGAGTGGTGTAGCTTATAATGAATCTTCGCCTAATTCTATTTTTAATAAAGTACATTTTGCATCGTTCTTCGGGAACATTTTATGGTGCCAGTGTGCACACTTTTGACAACAGAGAATCACACCAAGATTATTTTAAATTTACAAAAAATCAACTAATGATCGGATTTCAATTTCAGTACTGATCCATTTATGAATTATTTTTTTTTTGTCTTTTTTTTCTGCTAGCAATGCCTGGAATTTTGCTTGCAATTGCCTGAGGGAAAATAAATTAAACTATTACAGGAGAAGTATAATGTTTGTTATATTTCTTCTCGCACAAGACAGCAAGTGTGAGAAACGATTATTTACTCTGCATCCGCATGAAAAAGTAGCACAAACAGAAAATTATTCTGATGCCCAAAAAAAGAACAAATGATACAATTGCTTAATTCGACAGGGCTTCTTAATACACCACACAAGTGTTTCTCTCATTAGATGCCAGGATCCAACCATAGCAAAACCTACATAGAGAGGTCGTAGGCAGCAATCTTGAGAGATTTTCCATGTGCCTTGTGACAATTTCCTGAAAATACCTCAAGTGACCACTGATGACCTCTAGTGATCTCAAGCATCAACCTCTCACTTCTTATATCTTTCGCCGTGAAAAGATGTAACCCTGTGAAACATTTTTACATCCTATGTGTTATTTTGCGGCCAACAAATTAGAAAATTTGTTGGAAATGACATTGGGTGACCTCGAATGGTTCTGATCTCAACATAGTATTTCTAAATACTTTGCCGTCGAAGAATCTACCTCTTCAAATTTTCAGTTACAGAGATGCGAAAATGTTGTTAACAACATGAAATATTGGTTAGATTTGACCAAAACTGACCTCAAAATTAATTCTGGGATATCATTGCTCGATGCCTATAACCTTTGCCAACCAAAGATTCACATCTATGCCAAATGTCTGTTACATAGGTGCGAAATTATTACCCCAAACTTGGCAAATTGAGTAGAATTCAACCGAATTGATCCCCGGTGACTTTTAATGACCTCCAATGTCCACCTCATTTAGCCAGTAGAACAAGTTCCCACGTGCTCAATTTCAGCATCTTTGTTGTCTGATAGTGGCCCATAGCTCAGAGAATTGGCCAGAAATGATCAGAAAAGTCAAAAGACCTCAGTGATCAACGTTGTATTGCATATGATCTTCACTATGGAAAGAGGTGACTCTGTGCTCAATTCCTGTCTCATAGGTGCTAACATGTAGCTTACTGCTATAAAAGGACCAGTATAATGTCATCTGTTGACCTTGAATCACCTCAGAAGTCAACATCACATCGACTGCAGTCTTCACCGTGAGAAAATATATCCATATGCTAAATTTCAGCACCCTTGGTGCGAAAATTTAGGCCCACAACTCTGAACTTTGTCCACAAAGAACAAGAAATATTGGTATAACTGAAATATTGATTTGTATCATAAAATGACCTCAGAGGGCAACTTCGATTTGCATATGACCTTCGCCATGGAAGGATATTGCTCCATGCCTGATTTTAGTTGGTATCATAAAATGACCTCAGAGGGCAACTCCGATTTGCATATGACTTTCGCCATGGAAGATATTGCTCCATGCCTGATTTTAGTTTCATTGTGGCTAAAACTTGGAAAATTGTCTTAAGATTACTTCTGGTGACCTTGAATGACCTCATAATTAAATGTCACGTAGTCTGCGATCTTTGCCGTAAGAACACGTACCCATATTTTAAATATCAGCATACTTGGTGAAAAAGGCAAACAAAAAGCTCATATATATATAGTCCAAGAAGTTTTACAGCTTAGCACGCTAAAGATATAGATGAACTTATGCATTTATGCATGCATATACAAGAGGGTGTATAGCCAATGCATCCTCCCAACAGTCACTTATGGAGCTGAAACATGGAATCTAACCAAGGGACAGATTCACTAGTTGAGAACTATGCAACGTGCATATGAAAAAATTATGCTGGGCTTCACATGAGGAGACCACAGGAGAGCATAGTACATCTGGGAAAAAACAAGAATCCATTAAAAAGCTCAAATGGCGGTGGGCTCGCCATGTTGCAAGAATGGCAGACAACCGATAACATGGATCCCCAAGGATCACATGCAGAACTGAGGTCGGCAGAATATTACGTGGAGAAACGAGCTAGACAAATTCATAAAGTACTGGCTCCACGACGCCCATGACAGAGGATTGTGGCAAATCCTGGGGAAGGTCTATGTCCAACGACGGACGCTGAAAGACTGATGATGATACACACTTTATAAGTGCAGGTTGTATTCATCTTTGTAAGCACAATATATATCTATATGAGTATGTGTGTGTGTGTGTGTGTGCATATATTTTCCCTTGATATTCGGAAAACATATTGAAACAATACAACAATCAATAAATGATAGCATTTACTCTGAACATTTTTACTCGAAACGTCTCATGTATCCTATCAACCACTGCTCGAACGTAACCCCAAACGACCTATATATAACTTCAAGAATATCAGACGTTCTGGCGATTGCATCACCTGGCAAGAAACACAGTCACCTTGAATCATTGAATTTTTTATGTACACCTATTTACATATGTTCTATTCCCAAAATCGAGCACTCTCCATTCATAGATAACTCAATATATTTGTATATGTTTGTATCTACTTCGGTCAAGACATCAATGCCTATTCCCGACTCGAAATCAAACCGGCCACCAAGTTAATAACAATTTTTTTATCATTAGGTTATCTCATCGCCATTTATAGCGTCATTGAATTCTTATTACCGATTTTTGTGCCTGCACACTTGTACATCGTTGCTCATCTATTATATCTTTTGGGGGATCTAAAGGTCCGTTGTTATCATCGGAAAATTGTTATATGTTGGAGTGCTACGATTAACCCATTGGATTGCCATAGGGGACAAGTGTAATAGTTATTTATCGCAAGATGATGGCTCTTGTCCATTGCAAGATACAACATTTCAAATCATCCATTGCCGGAGGAAGCCGTGTCTCACAGATAGAACAAGGTTGTCATCAATCACAATTACTCGAAAATTCTATGAAACTGAATCTAAGGTTGCAAAAAATATAGATTTTCGTCATTTGCAATCAACAGGTTGATCACCTGTAGCCAAATTCATATTTGTATTTTCAGATTTCTATCGAATACGCTGCCTGCTTGATACTAAAATTGGTTTGTGACACACTCAGCCGTTGTACTTGTCACAACAATTCGTATGGTTGGTCACCAGCTCTCAGCAGTGACATAGCTACAGTGTTATGGCTGTCTATACCTCTCTTCCAGATCTCGTGGGTGATCTTGTGTCCTACACATGGTACACAATACACAACATTCAATACATTCTCTTACCCTATTTCTATATTTTCACATACGTGTGAATGTGTCACAATAACATGGTCGGAGAATGAGACCAGCAGTAGTAATAGTTTAAGGGTAGTAACCAAGTTTTCTTAAAATGATAGGATGAGACGAAATCTTTACTGGATTACCCCCAAAATTTCGCCAAACTACTGATAATCCTATGCGCACTAAAGTATTACTTATGTACGTGCCAACGTAGAAATTTATCAATAAACTCACATTTATATCATTATACTGAGTGATCATTTGAATAAAGGTTCATGCGCACACCCGTGATTATTTTTCGTCTGTGTCCGACCATTTTTCCGAATATCAAGGGAAAAATCTGAAATGCTACCCGGTCACATGCCCTATTTTAAAAAGAGAACCTTGTATCAATTTCCACAAACCAGACTGCACGAATCGAGACATTTCACTTTGACGCAGCTGTCCATTTGCGTAGCTGCTTGCGTGAACAATAACCAGAAACTCCAGTTTCACAGTGCAGTCAGCCGAGAAGATGCAGAGCACTCAATTCCGGAAAAAAAGCCAATAAATACAACGGGGATACCAATTAATATTGTTTGGCATGACAGTTGCCTGATTATAACATAATTTAGACTTTTTTCCTTTACTTTACACTAGAAAAGACAGACGTAAACTCATTTCAATTAGTCAGTGTTATTACTTTGGCAAGATCGTATTTACATTATTTTTCAAGATAAACCACCAAAATTACTTGATGTTTTTTTCAGTCTATTTATCTTTATTGTTTTCGACACGATGTTTCACAAGGTCAGCCCTCCAGTCTTCTTCAGATAACACTGATCTCTGCTCAAGTACTTATTCATTGAAAACAACAAAAACCCGTTCACCGAATCTGACATAAATCTCATGAAGCGAGAGAGCTGATCGACTAAAACATCATGTTAGAAAGATGAGGATACTAGTCTGAATAAACCTTCATCTTGTGTGTACTCTGATATGCAAAATGATCTGCAAAATGAGAGCTTTCGATGGATCAGTTTGAACGGTTCATATCAATGAAACCGCTGAGGCAAAGATGAATCTTGCTCATGCAATTTTCAACGTTTCAGTCCAGGAAATTTCGCAATCAGAGAATGAATAGCGATCAATTAAAAAAATTCTTACCAACTGTGACCATCAATCAGCAGCCAATGATTTTGTTGGAGATCAATTAACAGAATGTCTCCTCAATACTCACAGAAGTATTTAACAACTGCAGCCATCATCAGATGGTGAAGTGTTTTATCTGTTTTTATATTTTTAATGTTAGTGTGTTCCTGTTTGTTTACATCTTTTTATTCCAGTGCACCTGGCCCAAGCGTTTTGCCTGCAGACATAGAAATTGGGCTCGGTACCCCAATAGACCCTATAATTAAAAATAAATTCACTGACAATTTTTCGAAAACGGGCTTTTTTTTTACACTTCGGGTATCTTATTTTGAAGGGTTCATCAACATCTGGATTCCTCAGAATATAGATATTTCTAGATAATTTTATTTATTTTGTTATTGAGTAGTGAGGAGAAATTCAAGAAACCGTTTTTTTCGATGTGGGTATGTTCTGATGCATTTCGATGGTTGCCAATCACCTTTTCCAGAGAACTTGCTACTGTTTACTTGTTTACAATTTGAAAAATGTAAACAGCATACAGTTTCCGTTTCAACTTCTCTGGAAAGGGTGGTTGGCAACCATCGAAATGTATCAGGACATGCTGACGTGATATTTAGATATTCCATGATGAAACATCTGTCTTCCTCTTGAATTTCCTATCAACTTCCAATTGTTTTTTTCATTCATATTTGACATGTACAATAGCAACCGAAATATTATGAACGGTTATAATGAATGACATTAATTGATTGTTATTGCTGGAACAAACTACCTATATATTCTAAAGATCTTCAGAATGCAACAGAACATAGCTCTTTGGACTCAAGAACAATTGCCCTGGCTCACTTTAGTTATGAATGTGACTTGATGCTAAAAAGACAGTAAGGCATCGGGTGTTGGAGCAAGTCCCAAGGTTTGAGGTGGTTGTGGGATGGTTTGGAGCACCATCTCTACAGCTGACCATACCCTTCTAGTTCGTCTAGTTAACAAAATCAATGCTGGGGGCTACAAAGAACTTCTCCAATAGCATGTTGTTCCATTCCCCCGCTCAGTTGAGAATTGGCCGCCTATTTCTATGAATATATTCATAAAACTAAGAAAGTCAAGAACTTCATGAACCAAGGGGGACTTTCAATAATGACCTGGCTTGCTTGTATAACAAGTTTTTGGTTATTCTGGGGATGTTTGTCTTTTTCCAATGAAGCCACATTTTTTTACAAAATATAGTGATATATTCTAAGAATAAATAGTAAAAGATTAAGACTCTAGTTTATTTCTATTAGCAATAACAATGGATTAACTCTTATTATTGTAGTCATTTCTTGTGTCTTGCTCAATACTACATATATATATATATATATATATATATAAATATATATATATATATATATATATATGTATATATATATATGAATGTATATATATATGTACAGTGAGAGAGAGAAAAGGAGGGGGAAAAGAGAGAGTAAGAGAGGAAAAAGAAAAGAGCGAGCTACTCAAATATAAGTATATACGTGTGCAAATACATTGGTAAATGTCAAAATGTTTGTATGTATGTTTGCAAAGTATTGTCAATCACTATTCTAAGTCAGAGGCGGGAGTTGACTTTGTTTTTCAACCGTAACAACAAGAGCAAGAACAATCCTCACCAAATTTAGGGGAGTAAACTCTTCACTCATCTACGAAGAGGTATATTACAAATACGCTTGGACTTCTTTCATCCTATTAAATGAATACATTTATACGGAAAAAAATATTTCTTAGGATTTTTTATTCATTGTGAGTGTGTGTATGTGTGAACTATATCATCTCATAGTATCCAATTACCCCGATAACTAAGTTTTTCCTTCGGATCCCTTGTAGCACGGTAGTAGATTTACACTTGAAATATAAAATAAATGATTCCACTATCTGTAAGTATATTAAAAGGTTTCAACGAAATCCTGATTTATTTCCTTTTTATTTATTCCTTTTCCTGTGAGAGGATTTTTTTAGTTACCTTTAACGATCATGAATTCCAGCGGGATATTTTGCATTCAACTTTTTTATTTTTATTTATTTATTTAGTTTTCTTTTGTTTGTTTGTTTTGTTTTTTTTCTGTAACATGAAATATTTCTTACAGGGACGAAAAAAAAACTGCACTGTGGTTTCCTAACAGGTCGCCGGCAAAAATAAATCAATGACGGGTGCAGACGTCACGAAAAACGTGATGACTAACGGAAGTTGCTGAATGAGCAGCACACAAACTTCCTTCGGTCTCAGGGAAAGAAAAAGGATGACGAAACAAACAACAGAACGCAGCAAAAATGGCGCTACTAGTGTTGCTCATGTGTTCTTACTCTCCTTCCATACATTCTCTGATTACGCATTAATTTTTTTTTCTTGCTTTCAAATTCATTTCTCCACTTATTAATTTTCTTCTTCCAATAATGCCATTTCCTTCCTTTAATCGTGGTCTTCTGCGAGTTCTTTTCTTTACGTTTAAACTGGCTTTAGTCATTTTTCCCTCGCGTCTGTCTCCGTCTTCTACATTATTTCTTTTGATTATCGTGTTTTATTTGATTTCTTTCATTCAGTGTCTTTCTCGAGCTCTATCTGAATAGTGCCCAGAATTTTTTTAATGTCTCAAAAATTGGTCGCACAGTCTTGATGTAACTTGGCAAACAATCAGAGGAAAACTCACTGTGTATGTGTTAATCGGCAATGAGACACTTTTGAGTGAGTTTTTGTACTATGGCATCAGTATATTCAGAATGACCGTGCATGTTTTAACAAAACGTCGAATCACGCAGGTCTGCCATCTATCCTACAATATAGCCTTCTGTGATTTCTGGCTTTTGCCCCCAAAAGAGATTTCCAGCCGTGGATGGGGTTAAAAAAATAATGGCGACCTCAGAAGAGGACTTTGTTGATTGTGTCAAAAACTGGGTGAGACCGTGGGATATCTGTGATGCCCCAGAGAGAGTACTTTGAAGGATACTAAGATGCCATTTTCTTAGGTAGGCTATTTCTTCTCCAATATTAAATGGTTTAAACCTCGTATACGACCTTTTTCCACACTCCTCATCATTCATCAGTTTTGTCATCCCTGTTTTTCTTCTTCACATATTTTATCTTCTCCTTCTAGTATTTTTTCTCAACTTTTTTCTCCTATGAAAAAGTAAGATGAGTTGCAGTCAAATCTAATAATGATTAAATTCGTCGATTAAAATAAATCATGAAATAGAAGGTAGTCGATCACATGAATCTAATGAAGACCGATGAAGAAAGTCAATATGGAGAGATCGTATTCCGGCAAGCTGACTTAACTACCACCTCACTATTAGGGGACAGTGAGATATACAACAGATTCAGTTAACCATCACTGGACAAGATGTATCGTTCAAGGAGGAGATATTTTGAAAAGGAAGATACCTCCAGCCGATGTCCTCAATCGTATAGACAAGACATGCTGAGTGGAATCCTTAAGAACAAAAAATAAATGTTAGCGAGATTAGCCAACGAGTATTGGAACATCCACCAGGAAATGAGATGAAAATGGCAAATGGGTGTTGCAGAATAAAGGTACTGTTAAAGAACATATTTACCCCATTAAATAGTTTGGATGACTGCAACGGAAACACAAGGTGTAAATCTATGGAAACGAAACCCTAACTCAATTCCCCATGGACAAAAGTTTTCCTAGGTTTCTAGTGCCCCCATCCAACAGTTAAAATTTCTACACAATATAGTTTTCCTTAGAACTGCTCAACGAACCAATAATCCTCACGCCCCCTTCGGTGGATAGTTTATACCGATGTAACTGACACAAAGTTTGCCCGATTAAACGTTATATTCATGAAGGTTTAATTGTCATTTTGCTGTATCCACAAGTATGGTTCGAAAATAATTTTTTTTTGTCTACAATGATTGGTCCAGTATACGTATTTTTCTAATACTTCAAGTATGGTCCCCCAGAGAATATTCTTTTAATTTACAAGTATAGTACAAGAAAATATCTTTGAATAGACACCGTTGTTTTAAAAGCACATTTGTATCTACAAGTATTGTTCTAAAGAGCATCTTTTTAATCTACTAGTATGGTTCTTGTTATCGACTAGCGTGGTTCCAAAAAGCATCTTTGTATCTGTAAAGATTATTCCAGTTATATATCTACAAGTATGGTTTTGGAAAGCATTTTTTGTCTTAATCTTGTTCTTTTCATTCTTTGTAGAGTTGCCGTCAAAGACTTTATCTAGGCATAGCATTTTTTCTTCAGCATAATATCCTTTTTCAATGCAATAAACGCAACACTTATTCATTCATCGCATACATCGAATATTAGACTGTGAAAACTTCAGATCGAAACTCAGGTAATAACAGTCAGGCGACAGACTTATTGACCTTCATTCCAATGCTCTGCTCTTAAAGACCTTCTTCTCCTGATTGTTATTTCCATCCAAATCATCATCATCATTGTTTGTTGTTCTTGTTCTTGTTCTTGTTCTTGTTCTTGTTCTTCTTCTTCTTCTTCTTCTTCTTCTTCTTCTTATTATTATTATTATTATTATTATTATTATTATTATTATTATTATTATTATTATTATTATTTGTAGTAGTATTAGTAGGAGTAGTAGGAGTAGTAGTAGTAGGAGTAGTAGTAGTAGTAGCCATGATGTTGTTGCTTTTGTTTGTAGTAATATTTCGTTGTTGCTTATTTTGATTTCAGTTTATAAACATCACCAGCCAGGTCTAAACCAGAGACTTAAGACTGGTAATGACACTTTAAGCTGAAAAAAAAAAGATTGAAACGGTTCAGGGCATTTCTTTTTCGTTTCTTTCGACTGAAATTTGGGCTTTCTATTTCCATTAAACCTAAGAATTACTCATGAACTAAATTGTCTCGATCTTAATTCCTTAAAAAAAAATAGGGTGCCTAAGTTTGCTGGAATATTTCTTTGATTATCCTCAAAAATTCAATTGAAAATATGTATAATTTATTGTCCAGCGCCTCCAGTGTTGTTAATTTAGAATTTGAGTAAAATAAAATCACTTTTTCATGAAATTTCATTGCGTTCTTTTTTGTTTTGTTTTTTACCTCAAAATGGTGCAAGAAATATTCGACCTAACGGCGATCGACGAAAAGCCAAGTCGATAAAACATTACTTCGTCGAAAACGTTGTCTACAAATCGGCTCAAAGTCGAAAATGCTGTCGGCTGCCTGTGTCGGCGATAAGTCATTCGATAAAACGATCGGACACGATCTCTTTCTCAACAAAATCTACATTCCTCTGATGTATCTTCTTTATCAATGTTTTTTCTTGGTCCAATTGATTCTCAGGGCTTGATCTTGCGCTGTGAAATTGTTGTTATTTTCCTTGTCCGTCTTCTTGTTCTTCCGTCTGAACAAAATCTCATACGCCTTCTATCCATTTCAACCCCGTTCACTGAGTAATTAATTTTTTCGCCTCCGTTCGTTCAAATCGTTGCTATCTGACAAAGTTTAATAATCACTAAGTAAGGAGTGTGAATAAAATCCCCGACAGAGAAAAATGCTTCCCCTGTTTATAAAGCAATATTAACGCTGCAATACTAATAAAATGGAGAGAAATCAATTCTTAATGCTGACTGAATAGATTCGAAAAGTCACATTACAAAACCCAAGCTTGTTTTAACAAACTAAAGGTTGCTTTGTAATGTGGAAGTGTAATTAAAATGCCAAGTCACCATTTTAAGCCAAGGGCCAGGCGCTGAGTATTAATGCTTGGTGTTATGGCTGTGCCAGGGAAAAAAACCGTCCTAGTCTTTGTACCATTCATTACATCCGGAATTAAAATGAAACACAGAATTCGGGCGGAATGCCCAAGGCTACAACTAAAATTTCTTTTATGGTCTTGAAAGATTTTTTTCATTCATGAGTAATTTCTATTTCCTAATTAAATCATCAGATTTTTTTTCTACCAGTTTTCAAAATCATTAAATTTTCCTGCTTTTCTAAAGGTTCCCATACATTGATGAAAACATATTTGCGTACGTCTGCGCAAACTCACAAGCTTATATCATGGTACATACATAGTTAAATGCAAAATATCTGTGAATTCAAGTTTTGAATTGTTGTTGAATTTTATGTAGGGTATTATGGATGTTATTTTATACTACTCATAGTTTAATGTTTTGAAACAGGGCTAACTTACGTAGGTTACCCAATTTTCAATTACACCTTGTATGGGGATAAAATTATTGAATACATATGTTTGTCAATTCACATAATTTGAATCTTGTCGGATAATATCATTTCGCTAACACACACACACACACACATATATATATATATATATATACATGTGTGTGTGTGTGTGTGTGTGTGTGTGCGATGTTCAATAGGTTTGTTGCCCGACACATAGTTATTAGCAGTACTTTGATCTGAAATGTTCACTGCACAAAGTTCGATGCAATTAATATTCACTTATAAATTAGGTACATCGACAAGGAAGGAGATAGTTTGTTTTAAAAAAGGAGCTTTTTTCATCATTAAACTTCAAAGTGTAATCAGATATTTCAGGGAAATTAGGCAAGGAAGAAAATTGCTCTACCAAGCGACTTGTTTCCTCATTCGAAGTAATCCCTGATCTGTTTGCACTCTACGTCACTAATGGGGAGCAGTAAAATCCCGCAGTCGTGTTGAAATTCTCCGAAATTCGAGTAGCACTTCGTATGATCCAAAAATATTATTTTGGACACTTGCGATAAAGCAGCATTCGAACTACGGATATAAAAAACTTTTATAGCTTATCTTTATTGGAATATTCAACCCTCAACCATGTATTCTACTTCCAACATCGAGTATACAACAAAGTATAAATGAATATATTTGTGTAGGTTCGTGTGTTTGTATGTGTGTTTATCATGTTTTTATGGAACAATTGGTTGGAAACCACATAGTAAAAATAAAAACCTATTGAAAAATGCCAAGCTATTATGTGTAAAACGTACAGGGTTTAACGAATATATAATAAGAGCAATGACGTACAACAGCGTGAAACATGGAAAGTAACAGAATCACTTCGAAGCAAGCTCATAGTCATATAAAGATCAATGAAAAGAGCAATGGTAGGGATAACTCCCTGAGATAGAAAGCTCTCAACATGGGTCCGAAAGCAGAACAAGGTATAGAAAGGACGAAACAAACAATTTTGGATGGGCAGGACACATAGCAAGAAGGAAAGATAACAGATGGCGCAAAAGATTGGTTGAATTATACCCAAAGTATATCAAGTAGGAGGAGACATGGCCTTGAAAGTTTTGACGGTAAAATATGGTTTAGATTAATCGTCGTGGTCTGCAGAGCAGAGGCAGTGGACCTGAAATATCTGATAATGATGAATTTAGTCGATTTATTGATACTCTGACTTTTGTCATTTTCAGTCGAAAGCTGTGATAACTGTTTAAGTAGGCAATTATACATAACGCACTCACAGGTACACTTCATAAGGTTCATAATACAGCGTCTCCAAATATCATTTATACGCTTGTAAAAAACAGATAAAATTTGTATCTGATCATAAAATAACAATTCTACTTTTGACTTGCTAAATTTTTCGGGGATTGTTTTCGATTTGTTGAGTTTTTTGGTGCTGATGACCGGACAAGGATTGTTACATGGGGCTAAACGAGCAAAGAATTGAAAATGACAGGTTTGGAGAGTACGTGGAAGAAATTCCAGACTTAGGTCCGTGATCAGATTTTTTGCGACGTCGCATTTACAAGAAGGCAACAGCTGTTGATTCCTTGCCCGGAAGAGAATCTTTCCCGTTCCAATGCGTCACTCAAGCGAGCCGATTGCTCCCAGTAATATGGAGCAATAAGTTCGTCTGGATTATAATAACTTTTCTTTAACTCCTTTTAATAATAAACTTTTTCTCCTCAGTATATCATTCTAAGGCTTAGAAATTGAAAACCGTAGTGGATCTAGTTATGATTTTTTTTTTCGTTTTGGATTCTTGTTACAAATCTATACTTCGTACTATCTTGTTAAAAAAATGACTCATTCTGTATGGAACAAGAAGCGAGTGATAAATTTTTTGACGTTGACCAATGTTCTTTACTGTCAATTTGTGTGGAATCTATTTCCTTAGCTTGGGAATATTTACTAAAACTCGTAACCAGTGTACCACAACTTACTAATTGCTCCAACAGTCAAGAGCTGGATAAACTTTAAAGATAACTCTAAAATTTCTTTACTCCTGAGGTTAAGCATTAGTCGAGGTCACTTAATTGCCCGCCATTTATACACACTCAGCCAAACAAAAGTGGTAGGAGATAACATAGCTGTAGCGATGAGAGTTGTCTTCATTCATCTATCCACCAGATAATACTACATTTACATCCTCCTCCAGATTCAACGATAAGTACATAATTATGATGTAAACATGTGTATAGAGATATACAATTTGTACCCAGATCATTTTTATTGGCTCACTTCTCGCTTAATAATCCCCCCTCTTTTGTTTTTTCAAGTAGAGATCAGCTCACGTGAGCTTACTCTTCAGGCATGATGCCCTCCTTAAGTGGCTCATCAGATCGAAACATCCCAACTGACTTCCAAGCAGAAGATTTTCTTTTTTTAGAGTAACCTTCTCTGAGGGCCTTACAGGGATAGAGAGCTCCATCTGCTCGGATATTTTGCCCACATCCAGGAACCGGGAATTAGATTCATACCTTACCAAAGGGCAGTAATGTGGAGTGATCACTAACTATACAGCCAGAATTTTAACTCAATTCATCGATTCTGTTTTCTGTGCTGTTAATAGTTGGACTAACAGCGCGCCCCCCCAGACCACGTTGGAGTTTACTTTATTACCCCCCTTGTAACAAGAACCATCCTCACAAAATTTAGGAGTGTAAAAACATCACTGTTCGTCTATACCGTCATGTTAATCCTAACATGGCTCGGTAGATTGCAAGGTATCTCTCTTACTATCTGAACAAAACTGACAAGTCTTTTATATCCACGGATTTATTCATTAAATATCCATTAAAACAAGTTGCAGTGATCATGTCCAGTTGGAATAAAAGTAGGAGTGGATTTCGACCCTGCACCAGACAGGCTTGTTATATATATGAAAGTATTTTCACGTGCAACATATGGACAGTCTAAACAACATCTAATCTAATTAAAAACATTACTTCCTCAGCTGCACCTAAAAACCTCTTAGAAACACGAAATTAAAGTTTTATTCGCTCAGAATCATTTCTATTTTTTTTTCTCCTGACCGTGTTTTAGTGTTTAATGAAATGAATTAATTAATGATAAAGTTGAAAAATTTTAATCTGCTGAAAGCGTAAGCAATAAATAACTATCCTTATTAATCACTGCTTCAAAGAGTCTTTTAGATCAATAAAGGCGAACCTTGGCGAGTGAATGAATTCAAGAAGAATTGGTCTGGTTAGTCAATTAATAGAAACCGTCACATGGCCAGCGTACTTTTACAGCATGTCATTTTGGTGTGTATGTGGGGGGGGAATCAATTGAAAGATCGGGGAAAAAGTGATCAATGAATAATTAGGCAGCGATAACCAAAAAAAAAAATCTGAATTTTCCAAAAAAAAAAAAATCGTTAATGCTTCCGGACACAAACTAAGGAACTAGTTTAGCATGAATTTACGTGACAAATTAAAGCTATTTAGCAGAAACATTTTTAAAAAAAGATTAAATGTTTAAATTTGGAACCCTCAAGTTTCATTGGCGAGATATGTAGGCTGGTTAAATACTTAGCCAGCTAGACTAATTTAGGAATTGAAGAAACCTATGTCATCTGTCTTAGTGACAGTTTTCGTTGAAAGTTTCTAATAGATAGACTATGATTGAGTTTATTCAGTCATAATTAAGAATCATAAATGAATTCACATAAATTCAAACAACTGAAAGAAATGATGACAGCTTATTTCTCAAATTAAATGGACCTGTACAGAATTAGATGAGTTATTTTCAGTATTTAACGTTGATGTGTGTTTTCTGAATATTTTTGGTATCAAAATCTTCGAATATCAGAAAAAAAAATATTCAAGTTTTTTCTGCCTGAATCCACTTACTTGTAAAATATTTTATACTGATTTTTCACATCATATCTTTGACGATGTCTCAAGAAATCTCACATTAAAATGTTGTACAAGAATTTTCAACTCCAATTTTGTCCCGAATGCTCAAACTCATTGCCAGATGAAATAATTCTCAATAACGCTTAACGACATTTTACGCAAATGTGTATGAGTTTTGGGTATATATGTGTGTGTTCACGCGAATGTGTGCTGAATCAAAACTATGGAAATAAACCATGGCTTCTGTTTACCATATGAATGGATATTAGTATCCGACAGAATGGTAAGGAGTGACGATTAGGGATTATCACTCTGTTAGATACTATCATCAATTCATATGTATTATACAGTCGACATTGGAACAATATAAATGATACGTAGAAATGCGTAAGAATTCAAGTAGTTCTGAGGGAAATAGTTTATAAATATCTACTAGCCTGAAGATCAGAGAGAGAGATGTATTGAGGGTGTTATTCGGGCTTTTGTCCATCGTGCAAGTCTTTGTAGAAAGGCATAACTTGGTTTGGCTTGAAAGTGCTTCACTGAAGGATGAGGAATCGAATCCCAGCCAAAGTTCATCCTTTTTTTCCGATCAACGATGCCGTAAGTAAATCCCTCCAATCAAAAAACTTAGTTCTCAAATTGTCCACTGCTGGACAAAGGCTTGTTCAACCTACTTCCATGGCAACCGTGATTGTGCTAACTGCTTCATGTCTTACCAGCACGCCTTTCTATCTCATCCTTCCATTTTATGTCTTGCGCCTCAATTGGCCGACCTTTTTGACCATCTTTAATCTTTCATTCTCGCCAAGTATTCAGTCTTGCTTCTTTTTGTCGTTTAATTACTTGTAGAATATATTTTGATTTGGAGAGCTCTCGGATCCATGCTCTATCTATGAATTTCAGTGAGACACGGAGTCTGTTTTCAAGTGATTTGGTTAGTTTTCATATTCCACATTTGTAAGTCATAGCTGGTATTATACATCCACTGTACATTTTACGTTTTAAACATGTTTGCTAGGCGCTTCTTGACATATCGCTATGTTGACTAAATGCTTTCCAACCAATCACTATACGTCGGTTCATTTCGCTTCATTTCTCCTACTGTATCATCTGACCGAAGTATTCTTCTCCAAGTGTTCATCCTCCAGTCATATATATATATATACATATAGAGAGAGAGACAGAGAGAGAGAGAGAGACAGAGAGACAGTGAGAGACAGAGAGAGAGAGCACAAATACGAACGAATACGAGCGAACGAAGGAGAAAATAGTAGCATTTCAGGAGAGGGGTCCAATAAGAGTAAGAGATAGGTAAGAAGTAAGGAATGGCCACACTGGTTCGAAATGAATTTGTATTTAATAACTTGGATATTTAGCAACAGCTTGGTTTTCTAAGTTGTATTTCTGGCTCACAGACAACAATATTCTCATTCTCTCTCTCTCTCTTTATCTATCTATCTATCTATCTATCTATGAGTGTGTGAGAGAGAGATAAGGAAGCCATGTTCTAAAATTAAAGGTTGGTAGCATCTTAAAAAGGTGTGAGGACACGTATAAAAAATTCGTTGCACATTTTCATTCTCTAAATGCAGAAAGAAATTAAATTCGTAATTTTGAAATGAAATACAAAATTTTGGGGTAAAATACATAATTTTGAAATAAAGTACATAGTTTTGAGATAAAGTACATAATTTTTAAATAAAGTACATAATTTTGAAATGAAGTGCATATTTTTTATTTTGAATTCAAAACATGAACGCGATAAAAAAAGGTTACAGTGATATTAAACCTACGGATAAACATGAAAAATGCATGAAGCACCCTGTTCAGATCCCTGAGTGGTTGTTCGAATAAGTATCATCTTCGTTGCCTACGTACCTAATCTAATTCAGTGGTAAATATTGATAATATAAATCTAACATTACACACAAACAGTTTCAGGACTGCAGACATACATATATATATATATATATATATATATATATATATATATATATATATATATATATATATATATATATATATATATATATATATTTATATATATATATATATATATATATATGTGTGTGTGTGTGTGTGTGTGTGTGTGTGTGTGTGTGTGTGTGTATTGTGTGTGAATTATGAACTGCCACGACCATTTTTTAGTTTTAATCAAATAATTTCATGATTAAAAGTAAACGTAACGCTGAAAATAAATATAGATACAAAAGCTTCGTGAAAGTTTCATCTCATTCATGGTTAATAGCTATATCTTGATTGTTTCAAATATCTTACTAATGAGTAAACATCTATTTCAGACAATAGAATGTACACATTTCTTTTTACATACACATGTACACACACACACACATGCATATATATATATATATATATATATATATATATATATATATACATATACACGCACACACACACACATATATATATATATATATACTAACTAAAACTGTTTTAAGTCTCAAAGGTTCAAAATTTCAACAATAGTTTGGTAAATATATCAGAGGAATCAGGACGCAAAATTCCCCTATTTACTTAAGCCTCGCACATAATTTTAAAACATTAGAATAGATTGCAATGTTATTTGCGTCACCAAAATGATGTAATTCAGTTTGAAGTTTGAAGGGAAAAAAGGCTAATTATTTGATTCAATAGTGTTTGTTGGATTATTTATTTTTGTAGACATCTCTGTGAATATCGGTTCGTTATCTGCTGCAAGACACAGATGGCAGAACATTACACATGATTAAGACGCTCATTTCAATAAACTTAATGGAAGTTGGGTTAGGCATTGCTGCCGATACTACTCCCTACAATGAGGGCGACAACAATGCATCCCTTGAAGACGAACAGAGCTGATAATTCAATCGAAATGTCCAGACGTGATCAGAGACAGTAGCGGGAAAACAATGACGCATAGTGGACGACATCGAGCAACTAAAAATAACAATAAAAAGGGAAAACGGAATGGTTGGATGAAGAAAGGCGACAAATGGGATGGCGTGAAATAAAATGGTGGGATTCGGGGACGTATATTGGTGAAGTGTAACGAAGCCCTAAGCAGTTGAACGCAGCGAGTTGGAGACGGGAACTTGACCATGAATGAGTTGCAAGGCTTTTAGCCGTAATTCTAGAAGAGGGGGAAAAAAGGGGCTAAACACAGGGATGGTGCTTATAGAAAATCGCCTTTGGGAAATTGTTTTTTTTTTTAAAAAAAAGAAGGTGCACTCAACACAGTTTGAATTTACAGATGAAATTGAAAATATGCCGAGTAAAATAGGGCAAGTTGATATCCATCTAACCCAGATCTATTTATCCATTTTTTCCATCATCCACTCTGTGTGGAATATGTATGGAGACAAGTAGTTATGTGCTATATTTCGAGGCTAAAATAGTTGGTCTCCCATATTTTTAATTAGAAACTGTCTACCCAAACTCTCAACACAGGTTCCTCTTAATTTTTTTAGTTGTTCCAGCTGATAGGTAGGCTGGTTTTGTATGTTTGTATCATACACACGGGCTGCATCAAGGGAGCTATAGGGCTGAAAAATTGCACAATCACTCCTTTATCGTTAACAAAGAAGGTTTTTCTTATTTTTTTTGTTTCGTTTTTTTCTGGTTGTTTTGTTTTAAATAACCCCTGAATAGATTTTCAGTCGAGAGGTGTGTCAGTTTGCAATGTAGGTTTAAGCTAAATTGGTCCTTAATTTACGCCTGCTTGTTTCTGAAAAATTAAGAATTGTTAGTGATTACTCCCAAACAGGATGCGAAAGGAGTAACATTCATTATCACCACTTCCTCCAAAATTTTAATTAATCACACCCAACAAAAAACACCTGCTTCCAAAAGATGTTGGTCACGTGATGGTTTCTATTGAGTGACTAAGCTAACCTGTTCTTACTAATATTTTCTTTCACGTTGATTTTAGTTGTCGTAAACAACAATGGCCACTTCTCAATCTGTGGCAGTGAGTAAAAAGTGACCGGAGATAGAAGACACACAGCGGTATCATGCGATATGCGATGCAAAGAAATTAAAATTAAGATGAAAGGAAACACTGTTTAAATTTTAATAACTGTTGACAAAAATAAAACGGAGATAATATTGCAGCTATCTCAGTCTCCATCCAGAGATCGGTCTTCGAATCCAATTATAAAGCTAGAACGTGTACCAGAGGTAATTATCTAAAACACTGTCTAAAATTAGCATTGTTTGGTCCAAAATGACCGTAGAGACCCAAACATGCACTTTTTGAAGAGAAAAAGAAAAAGACGGTGCCTAGTGACGTACATACACAAAGTTTCAAGAACTGACCAGCACTCACATACATAATTCGACCGTAGTCTTGTGGTATTTTTTTAAGAAACCTAATGTAATAAATGACTCCGTCGATATCACATTTTCTGTGAAGCTAGATATATAAATGGGTCTCCATCGTTGCGTATTTCCCACCGATACTACTGATCGATAACCGAGCCTTGGCAAAATATTCTTATATATATATATATATATATATATATATATATATATATATATATATATATATATATGTATATATATATATATATATATATATATATGTATATATATATATATATATATATATGTATATATATATATATATATATATATATATATATGTATGTATAAATCCATTTATCCCTCCAGCTATGTGTAAATAGCAGAACCGTTGGATCCTCTTAACTCTATAAGACACTTTATTTTAGAAAAGGTTACTCAGACAAAAAAAGTATAGCTTTGCAGTCGCCATGGCGAATTCAAAGCATAAGAGAAGTGGATAGTATCAGGCGCCAGGTCAGCATCAGGGTCCAACAAAAACCAACAATTGCTGCAGAAACATTGAAACATGGCTTGATATGCCTTGCTCCATGATAGGACCTATTCATTTTATCTAACTCGGAGTCAAATAACATCCTTTTTGTCAAATTGATATAATAATTATTTGTAAATAAATGAGGGAAACTACTATATAGTTGGTATTTTCCCTGAATAGGGGAAAAAAGCTATTCCCCTCGTTGGACCACTAAAAGAAAATGTTCTCTCCAAATTTTGTCATCAATACCTTTACTCACTGTAAAGATATCGCTTGAATTTAACTTCCATCAGTCATTTTTTTGAAAAAAGGCAAGATTATTAACAGAAAATATTTCTCTATTACAACAGGTTGCTACCATAGTTGAAAAAAATTAGCTTGTTTCTAGAAACTAGAGCAAACATTTGGCAACTACAGAAAATTAAGTGGATTTTTTAAGTAAATAAGTTGAAGTTGAATGTTCGAAAAGTTTACCTTACCATACCATAAATATCTGTGACAAAACTGTTGACTGTTTGAATGGACCCATAACTAGACAATCGAAAACATATGAATATAGGTACTTTAAGCGATTTTCGATTACCAATAGGAAAATGTCGGTCGTAATTAAAAATGTGAAGTAAGTCGAAAACATGGTTTGAAAATATGTGTGTAAACCAGGAGTACCTATAGAAATTTTTGCTTATTGATTATGTGGCCCACAACAAACCCGAAGTTAGACGATCAGGCGTCCAATTTACCATAAAGAATAGGAGCTTGAAACCCTGACCTAAAGTTTTATAGAGTGACAAATTCAAATACAACATCTTTGGCTTTGATAGTTGGAAGTACATTGGGATAAGGGCAGGAGAGAGTACATTAGAGCATCAGTTGAACATGTATTAGAATGTGCAATTCAACGCAGCTGTATTACTGGAAACGATATCAGTTCTCCAAGTATTACGGATAGTAAGTCTAGAAATATTAAAGAAGGTTATACTACTGTATGCTCCAAATCTTATGGGTTGATATTGAGGTTTCCACCACGATAATAACCTAATGCACACAGCCAGAGCATACATTGAAAGTAATAACCCTGAAGTGCTGCAATGGCTGGCCCAATCACTGGACCTCAGTCTCAGTCAAGAAATGGCAAAGTGTCGGAACTAACATCTAAGACAATAACCTCATAAATTCAAATGATCTTTACGAAAACATGGTAGAATCTTTGGGAAAATCACATTGAGAGTTGTAAGCTATCTAATTGCATCGATGTTCCATTATTATCGTGGTGAATCAAGAAGGTTTTGTTAACCTACAAGGTGTTCTTTCATTTCTTACTTTTTTAAAAGATAGATGATCTGATGTCCTTAAACAATTCTACGGTGGTATTTTTAAATAATTAAAACACACACACACACACACACACAAACATATATATATATATATATATATATATATATATATATATATATATATATATATATATATATATATACGTAAATAGATCAAGATATATTAGTCAGCATACAAAGTATTGCTGTGGTCGAGTTGGAAGTTTTTTTCGGAGCAAAAATAAAATAAACATGGATTTTTAAAATTACAGATTATAGACCTTTTATTTGAAATTATAGAACTCAATTTTAATATAAAATATCAAAATCTGCAGCACCAACGAGAATTATCGGAAATAATCCAAAGCCGTACGACAGACCGAGGATGATTTTACATGGATATTTTGAAAGGTTGAACCACACGCAATAAAGTCGGACCCCTCCCAAACATGCACTTTTGGAACAGCCACATCCCTAATATCATTAAAAGAGCCCCATAACTCAATTCAATTCGAGTATGGTTCGGACGGTATATAAATTCAATTAGATGGGATAATTACAATGTTTTAACCAATATAGTTGGTTCCTTGCATTAAGTAACGACCCTGTATCTATGGCTGCTTTCGAATAATTTGACGAAATATACGGACGACCAGTAAAATTTATACAAAAACGTGATTTACATTAATTCACATGGAATAAATTAAAGTGTACTAAAAAAGGGAAATATATTGCAGTGTTGTTCTTTGAAACATCATAAAATATAACGATGGAGATTTTCATATTTATTATACATGAGACCCAAAAGATCAGTAAAAAGGATAGAATTGAAATTCTTCCGTATCTTCTAACAACGCTATTTATAATTATTGGTCAACGAATGCAAATAAGACATTTTCTTTGTTATATACAGTCGCTATAAATAAGTGTATTCATAGAAAGAGAACTTGTAGGCTTTCGAACACAAAGAGCGTTTACAATACCCTTTCATTAGAGCCTTCCCGGTTTGTCGACGTTCTTTATTTGTATGTTTGTTTGTTGCTCGTATTTGGACTCGAATGTTCATCCTCCTAGATTATACCTTCCGGGCCAAGCGGCTCCAAACATTCGATAGAAATTTACCCGTTGAAGCTTTCCTTACTCAAATAATGATATAATGTATCTGGCTTGTTCGCACCCACTAATTTGTTGTCTGCAATGCTTTATATACTTGTGAAAATATCTATTTTTCATCATCAGTCGTTTCCTCTTGGGACATCTTCATTAAATGGCCAAGTAGTGCTAGAAACCAAACTTTGTAAATATGCAAAATTACTACTTTTTGCTACTTTCAAAAGAATTTGCAATTTCCGTAGATTAAAAAGTATGATTTTATCTGTTAGTAGTCTAAGAGGAAAAATTCGACCTAGATTTTCTTTTATATCAACATAAAAGATTGGTTATTTTTATGAATAAAAAAACAAAAGCTATTTAGACGGTTGAAAAAAAAATGGTTTGTTTTGCCATTAGGTGACATTAAATGCGTTCACTTTCAACTAAATTCATTCAAAATGACCACTTTTGATTGAGTTGTGATAACTGTGGTATTAGACGAGAATTATTTTTTCTTCAAATTTTGTCAAAGTTGGGGCATTTTTGCTCATTTATCTGATTGTGAAGTTAGAAAACAAGCAAAATTCTGGCATATTATGCTACGTTCATAGAAACGATACTACGATTGATCGAACGTGTCTGAAGTGGTTTGCGAAGTTTTGTGTGAGAGATTTCTTGCTAAAGGACGCTGCTCGACCAGGTAGACCAGTTGTGGTTGAGGGCGATCAAATAAAGACATTGCTTAGAAATAATCGGTTCTAGTTTTAAAACAGCCCATCATTTCTAGGAATCCTTGTGAAGCGTATTCTTATCCCAGTTTAGATTCGGCTATGTCAAGCAGATCAAACGTCAAATGTTTTAAAATAAATGTTTTCATTAATATATCAAAGATGGAATATAAATTAACCTTTTCCGAACATTATTATTTGTAAAACCTGAATGGTTTTAAAGGGGAAAAAATAATCACCCTTGCATGTAGAGTAATGAGTGATGTAGAACGAATCACTGAATTCTAAGAAATACTGGCATCTCATCTTAGCTTTGCGTCCGTCTGAAATCTTTAATCATCCTCTGTTTGCTTTCCTAAAGATAATATAATAATGTAACAGCCAAATCTAACTTGATTTTATTCAATTTCTTTGCCAGATTTTTTTGTCTCTTTCCTTTCCTCTCTTTTTATCTATTGATTTTCTTTTTTCATTTCTTTTATTTTTCAGCTCGTCTTTCTTCTGGCATTTTCCCTTCTCTCTTTACGTTCTCTATTTCTCCTTCTACCCTCTCTCTCTCACTCTCTCCTTTGCTATCTCTTTCTCTCTCTCTTTATCAATCTTTTGCCCTTCTCTACGTTCATTCTCATCTCTTTTCCTCAAACATTTATTTTCTTCGTTAGATATTTAAATTTTCTTTATGCCCTCGCAAAGTACTAATCAGATATTACATTTTTAAACTCAAATAGGAATTGACCTTGTTTTCCCCTAACAATTACAACAACAACATGAACACTCCTCACCTAATTCAGGGGAGTCAGTTCTTCAATGTTTGTCTGTTCCTTAATATTAAACCAGTCCTATATATGAAATAAACATTTCCCTACCGTGATTTGAAATCACGACCAAACGATTTGAAAGCAGCTCTCTCACCAAATGAGCAGACAACTTATTTCCTTACGAATTTATTTATCATATATGCAATACAAAAGTTGCAGTAATCATCTTCAGTTGAAATAGAAATAGATGGGGCGTTAGACCTGCCGCAGTCAGGCTTGTTTTACATCCTCTCTTTCTATCATCTCCTTCTTTTTCGCACCCTCTCTCTCTCCTTTCTTGCTCTCTCTCTCTCTCTCAATTCCCTCTTCCACCTCTACTTTACTCTTTCTTGCTCCATTTCTTTTGTACTCCCCCTACCCCCTTCCAGCAGTTTTCACCCTTTCCCTCCGTTCTGTGTCCTTCCTTTTGTCTTCTCTTTCATTCTTTTGCTTCGATTTTTCTTTCTCCTCTCTCTTCTTTCTTTGCCTTTTCCTTCTCTCATGTTTTATCCCCCCTCTCTTTCTCTGTACTTCTCTCTCTCTCTCTCTCTCTCTCTCTCTCTCTCTCTCTCTCTCTCTCCACATCTCTCTAGTGCTCCTTCTCCTCTAATGTTATTTGCTTTATCCCCATCCCTCTCGTCCGAACTGCCCAAATTTAGCCACTTCTTTCCAAATGAACATGCGATGTATTTAATTCTATTTCAAGCACCAAACATACCGTATAATTACACACTAAGCTAGAAATAAACAAGGGACGCAACTCCTCAAATTATTGACCAGCTTCCAACCCCTTGACAACATTTTCAAGTTGGAGATATCTTACATTAACGCTTTCTCTATTCTTATTTCCGTTTTGTGTTTAGTTCTCTGTCTGTTAATTGTTCCGTATATTAAATGGTTGTCTTTGGCACTTCTTTCATGAAATGTCACAGAGTACTGTCACTACATGACCAGAAGTAAATGAATTGAAAATGTCACTCAGTGCGTGTGATTTTTTTTAAAAACTGTTTCAAGCCTGGGGTAGTGATGTTGACGAAAGTTGCTCTTTCTAGTCATTAGGCTCGTAAAAAGTGACCGATAAACATTTTTTTGCTGAATAACGTTTTACATCAATCTAAAAAAAATAACCATTTAGAACGCGACAATTATGTTAAAATTATACCACATTCATAAACGTGACATTGACAAAAAATGATGTGTAATCACCTATTCAACTTTCGCTGTGCACAAGTATACATAACTGGAGATAGATAACGTGAGTATGCAACAATATATGTCTGTTCAGATAGTGTAATAGTAAGCATTTTTGCCACACATACAGAAGGACACAGGTCTGATTCCTCATTTGTGCGAAGTGTGTGGAAAACTCTTCAGCATCCATCGTCATTCAACATCTGTACGACTTCTTATTCCTTGGATGGACTTGCAACTGGTCCCGAATGCTTTACCTTGCACGTAGATCGCTATAAAGATAGGTAAATAGATATGACTTACCTAATCTTGGGTTTTTGTGTATTACCTACCAGGGCAAGATTCAAGATTACATAACCTGTCTGCTTCCTGAAAAAAAAAGGATTTGAAATTCTAGTTCTTATCTGAGCTCACCAACCGACTAAGGCAACGATAGAACTGAGTCAATAATCAATCTGGAGGATAAATTGATAGATAAGTAGATATGAATAAAAACAAATCAATTTTTTTCTTACAACATTGGACATAAGATAAAAAGCACCCAAGCAACGCATACCTCTGCTTACAGCACACACTAACTGAAAGCTGAATGAAGAGCAGTTCATGTATAGCTATGATGCTGGGAGTAAAGTCTTTATTCTTCAATCCTTGAACTATCGTCCTAACATATAAAAAATATCTCTCAATCAAAAAAAAAATCAATGGATCCACCCCAAAATTCAACCAATCCTCTTTTAGCCCGTGACCGAACTGAATGTTATTGAAATACATCAAAAATTTTTACGGATATTGTCTGGATGGGCAAGCAAGTGAATGCATGTACCTCTTCCAACTTCGCTGACGGAGGTAAACGAGTGTGTGTTCGACCGCACGCACGCCTACATACACATCGGAAGAATGAAAGATATCCATGAATATAGTTTGCTGTGCGAGAGGTTGAGAGTGAAAGAGAAAAGGAAGAGAAAGAGATTAAAAGGTAGATAGCTAGGATAAGTTCGTGTGAGCATAGATGACAGTGGATAGGTATATCAACTCGCACTGGCGATGTCACCTTTGTTCTGGAGGCCAGCAAAGACGCCTCGTTGTCGGTGTTTGATAGTCGCGTTTCCGGAAGACCCAAAGACCATCGTGTTCAGGAGTGTACAGTGCACAAAAGCTAAGCAAAATGTCACGCAGACAATGAATGTGTGTGTGCGCGTGTGTGTTTGTGCGTGTGTATGTGCGTGCGTTATATACACATAGTACACAAAGATATATGAATATGTAGATATATGAATATATTCATTTCTTTATGCAGATATTTACATACAGATATATATATACATAGATATACTTTATTTACATTTAAATATGCATATAGTCACATATATATGTATATATATACATCTACAAGAACATAAAATCATGCATATATGTACGTATTTGTCTGTGAGTGAGTATGTATCAACAATGTAAATTTCATATACATCATGCATGGCACAAACATATGCATATACACACAGAAACAATATATATATATATATATATATATGTGTGTGTGTGTGTGTGTGTGTGTGTGTGTGTATACACGCACACACACACACGTACACATTCGGTGATGAGTTTAATTCTGTTGCTTTGTATGTATAATCCAGGCGACCCTGCTTTGACAAAACGAATCTTGTAGCAGGCCTAAGCAGCAACTGGTTCTTTTGTGCATATTCAACTTTACAAACAGATTTTCTGACCGAAGTTTATCCCATTTTTATTGGCATTTTGAGTTTCGACATCTTTTAATCTAATACGAATTATAAGGCAAAATATGTACAAATAAAGAAGCTTGCACTTCCGAATTATTTGACAGATTCCCTGGAATTTCACATCAAATAAGTTAAAAGCATGGAAAACAGAAAAGGTCAACTTTGTATAAACGTCGCTTTCAATATATTCTTTCACCTATTTGCGTCAAGGGAAAACAGAAATCTCTTGTTGTAATTCTCTTGAAGTCCATTGTAAGTATGTATGTATGTATGTATATACTTGTATACCACAGAAACTACTTGATGTAAATCTATGATTTTTTGTAGGCTTGGATTTGATCCCTGGGAAGCGATTTTAGCAAATTAGTTTTTAAAAACCATTCTACCGAATATGTTTTTTGTGGGATTGAATCCAAAATGTGACGTAGGTTGCGTTCCTCATTCAGAAAGAAGCAAAAATATTTCAACATATTTCATATTGTGATATTTATCGCTTGTACTTGGATACCTTAAATATTGCTGTTTTGATTAGGGCGTCTTCTTTTGTAGTACATTCGAAGTATATTTTTCAAAAACACAAAATTTGGGGATCAGAAGTTATGTTGATCACATGGAGGGAACTTTTGTTCTGCACTTTCAGGGGTCATAATAGAGCGGGAAAAATTTCCCATATTTTGGGGTTAAAATTGAGGTATAATTGTTTCTTCGTTTTATTTTTGGGGGTCAAAATCCAAGATATTTTTTTTCAATTTTAGCCGTCAAAATCGAAGGTTAACTTCTCATCCGTCGGTTGGTATATATGCACTCGCCTACCACAAGAACTACTTGATATGAATTCATGATTTTTTGTGGGTATGGATCTGATCCCGCGGAAGAGTTTTTAGAAAAATAAGTTTTTAAAGCCCCTATCCTAGAGAATTCCTTTTTCACTCTTGGGAGTCCAAATGGAAAAGGGAAGATTTCTTCAATTTTTAATGTTACAAATTGAGGGATTTTTTTTCCCATTTTTAGGAGTCGAGATGTAAGGGAATCTTTTTTACGTTTAGGAGTCGAAATCGAAGGAGGAATGTTTTTCACTTTTAGGGGTCAAAATTGGGAGAGATTTTTTTTCGCTTTCAGAGGTCAAAATCGAGAGGGAGTTGGTTTTTTTTTTCACTTTCAGGAGTAGAAAACATGAACTGGACAGTAATATTGGCACCTTCCTACATATTCAGGTGCACACACTCTTTGGTAACAATGACTGCCTCCGAATGTTTCTTCCAGTCATTTTCAAGTTTCTAGCATTTATTTAATGATAGTTTCTGCCACTCTTTCTTTGCTAATTGCCCATTCTCCTGACTATTTGCTGGGTTTCTGTCGTATATAGTACGGATTGAAATCATGCCTCAAGATTCAACTCTCTTCAAAGATTTCCAATGGGATTGAGATTAAGATTCAATGCTAGCAGGTTTAAAGCACTTCATTTGTCCGTTGTCAATCATTATCGTGTATTTTCTGTCAATGTGTGGTTTAGATCTTTATGGTACTGGAGCAACAATGAAGCTGAAAGGGAAGAGCAAATACATACATGGTAACAAGACACACATTACTAAATCAACTAAACGAGGGGTCCGATCCTAAAGAGAAAATATTATTAAAAATATCCGGTTTCCAAAACGTCACAAAACTGTATTCTGTTTGTCGCCATAGCATCTAAAAACCCAACATAAGCAGGACTAGGAGAAAGGAAATTGTCGTAGGTTAATTCAAAATATTTGAAGATTGAATGAAAATGTAACAAAAAATGTTATAAGACTGGTAAGATAAAGATTACCAAATATGTTTTCACCCATGGATAAATTCACGTTTATATTTGAATTTCAATGAACATATATATTATTCTCAATGTATATTTAATTTTATTTTTATGTATTATGGACAGAGAGACAAAGAATCAAACAGGAAAAGTCACACGGTTCACATATAGATATATTGTTATATTAGCCTATGTAAGACCTGATGCCTAGAACTAACCTTGATCTACGTACCTCGAGCCATCGAAACTGTGCTGATACACACCGTTGTTGAAGCCTTTCAAACAGTCTGAGTATTACCAGTGTCGGCAATGACAATCAGAAGCTAATCAATGGTATTCCTGGTCAAAGTAACCTCAGCCCATCTGATCCCACATTTTTGTTTGCAACCAATCGAAATGCGACCAAACTATCAAGGGATCAATTTTAGTTTGGCCCCCAAGGGAATCAATTATTCACGGTTTCATATAGCATTGTTGTTAATTATCAAGAGGAGAAAAAAAAAGGCCCACATGATGAGAAATGGCCGAAAGCAGAAAGTTTTTGATGATTCATTCTTCTCCAAAATCGATGTATGGAGACAAGGTTTAAATGGGAGGGGTTGTGAGTGTGAACAGAGGGGAAAAAAGAGAAACAAATTCTAAAGAGCAATGACGCCATTTTCAAAAGGAGAGACCGCTGGGCATTTTATACGCAGCGAGCGGTTTTAACTAACAAGCTGATTCAAATTGAACAAATTTCAACCTGTTGCAACCAACAACAAAAAACAAAATACATTCGTACAAAAAGATGTCAAATGCGACTGGATTGATTAATGAACCTACATGTAACGACCAGAATTGACATTCGAAAAATGTAATCAGCTTACATATTTGAAATGGCGGAATGTGTGGATGCATTCTGTTGGTATTTGTTATTTGCAATTTGTTTATTGCCGATTCATTAGGAGTAAAATATGCAAATATCAAGGAGTGAGTTTGTTGATTAAGCAGAAATACAAAAAAGATTAAAGTAAATCATGAATTCCATATGTACATATACATGCAAATATCTATATATATATAAAATTGAATGTATATATGTCTGTATGTCTTTGTGTTTCAAGTTGTAGCCCACAGTGTTGCACCTTGGGAGCTGAAATTTTGGAGAGAAGATTATCTTCAATAGTGTAAGTGAAAAATACATGCCTTTTTCATACTGTGTAAGTGAGTGAATGAAAAATTTCGAGTTTTACTAAATTGCGCTAATGTTACAAAAGTAAGTATGGGGACAAATTTTTCCGATTTCTTTATGTGAAGAGGAACAATTTTTTTCTAAAGTATTTTTCACTGATTAACATATACATACATATATATATATATATATATATATATATATATATATATATATATATATATATATCTATACATATATATATATATATATATATATATATATATATGTGTGTGTGTTTGTGTGTGTGTGTGTGTGCGTGTTTAGTGCCTAATGAATTTCATAAAATTATTTTTGTTTTAATATTTACTTTTTAAAAGTGACCTATATATATATATATATATATATATATATATATATATATATATATATATATATATATAGTCAAGGACGCTTTACAGCTTCGAACACTAAACATTAAAAAACTTTTGCAATTTTTTTTGTCATTTCGGTCTCTTATTCCCGAATATCTGTCTATGCAATTTTTGTAATTTTCTTCAGTATTTTTTTCTTTTGTTTTGTTTTCTTGTTGTACATATACTTTGTTATCATGATACAATGTATAAATTTTCTGTTGTTGGGATCATCATATGTTTACCATGTAAGCGTTTCGGGTATTCTAAAAACAAAACAGTTATATTACCATGGTACGCCAGCAGTATTGATCAGTCACCACCTCAATTTCAGTTATGTTTTACGATATAGCTTATGTCATACATGTAGATTGTCATTTCATATAGGATATTATGTGTATTGCATATAGATTTTATTTTTTATTTCGTATTTTTTTTTGAGGGGGGGACAGGTCTTACCTACATAAGTTACCCAAAAAACATATCTATTGATGGGGGATCAGTAAATATAACAACAAACGTGTCTAGCTGTTCTTGTAATTTCTATTGGATATATATATATATATATATATAAATAAATATATATATATATATATATATATATATATATATATATATATATATATATATATATATATATATATATATATATATATATATATATATATATTATACATATATATATATATATACATATATGTACATATATTCGAGGGCAACCTAAAAATGACTGGAATTTGACCACGAGAAGAAATAATTCACTACACTAACATCTAATATCCTACGTCACTTCCGAAGTAGTCACCTCTTTCTTTTCTTCCTTTGTTCACAGAGAGTTCTGCTCGCAAATAGTGGTGTCAAAAGTCTGTTTGCTCGAACTGCTAAAATTGTTTTGGGATAGAAAATCGCACATATGTGTCTGTGTGTACGTGTGTGTACGTGCGCACGCAAGGTTGTGTGCATATATGAATATATATTTGCAGACATATATTTAGATAGTATACATAAATGAAATAAGGAGTGTAATATTTTGGTTAGAGAATACAACGTTGACTTGTTGGTGATGGCTTGTTCAAAGAAGTTCTTATTAACATAATCGTTTGTAATAATCTTTAGTATTATGAACTGAAAGACAGAAAGGCAGGCGTATAGACAGGTGTAGAAAAATTATAGATATTCATATAATGTCATTTTGAAAGATCTGCCCGTGGTCCAGAAAGATAGTGACTTACCATTCATCTGTGAGAAAGAGAGCACTCCCAAATTTGAAGTCAGTTATCAAAATATCAGTTTTGTGTTGGAGAGATCAAAGCCTACATGCTTGCCTTGTGATAAAAGTGAACAAAAAATGATAGAGAGAAAGGCAGGACTGGGTCATCTAACCAGCCCCAAGCCCGGCAATAAGAGATGGGTTTTGTGTGGGGCTAGCAACTCCAACATTTAACACGTACTTGTTACTGAAACAACGACAGTAATACCCCAGCGATTGCTACAACGATCAACCCAGCAACAGTTGGGCCGAATGATTCTTCTCCGGAAGGACTCGTAGCGCATTCTGGTGAAAGCCCATGGGAAAATAGTTTGCCGAACAACCTTCTAACGGCAAAGGCAAGAACCAGGATAGGTCTGGTTCTTTGAAACGCTGTTTATCCACACGGGAAGATTTGAAATCAAAATTGGAGAGGATCAGTTGAGACTTAAGCAAAGACGGCTAGACTGATAGTGATCTAACTGATAGTAATTCCCTAGAACGAAGTCTGCTGGAGCTGTATGGTTACGGTCATATACACCACAAGTAGTTCACTTGAATAAATTTTAAAAGATAGAATAATACATGAATAGACAAATCGTGCAAGAGGATTTTTTTTATGTCTTTTTTCTTTTTCTTTTTTTGCACAAACGCCTTTCTGTTGAACAGTTATTTTAGACAAGTAACCACTCATATTGTAAATATGCTGTCTATATTTTTCAGAAGGGTTATAAATATCCGAAGAGGTTCAAAAAGACGATCGTGCTTCTTGTTTATGTTTTTAACATGACTCTTCAGCTGATCCATTCCACGACGTTCTTCGGGTGTCGTACCCTAATGTTATGGTGGTAAAAAAGAAAATTCTCTGGAATTGTAACAATGCTCATAGCGTAGGATTGAAGTGTTTTCCATTCCTTTCCTTCTAAGGCCGAGATTTCTATTCCATACTTGTCTGACATACATTCAGCCGACATGTTAATGTGTGATGCTTCTTCGATTTTCTCAGTTTCGTTTCTCGTCTATAATCTTCCAAGAAATAATAGTTTTTTCCCTCCAAGTGCAGTCAGCCATCCTATTTTTTTCTATTTCGCCTTTGGTAGTTGCTTTTATGTTCCAGAGTTTAATCCTCGATAATTCTTCACACATTTACAGGGAATATTATAAATACAGTTATTGTTCATACTCCGTCTGGTGGCAGACCAACTGTAGTGAGCAAGTTTCGATGGATCTTAGATCTACTAAAAGTAATCTGGATTTTAAGATGGTTACGAGCCTTTTGTGTCTTTACAGCAATTCAATTCACATATGGAATAGGGATGGTGGCAAAAAAAGCTCGTACCCTTTGTGCTGTCTTTACTGCACCCACTTTCGTTTTCCTTCCTGGTGATGATGTAGAAAGAGATAGCTATTTCGCCTGAGTATGTAACTTATATTATCTAGTGCCTCTTGTTTTAGGGTCACTACTGAGAACTGTTGTCAGTTTTTCTCAACACTAATCAACTTATTCTTAATATATAACGTATTCGCCTTCTGTATGGGTTACTATTACATCGAGAAAAGGAAGCTTGTTATCTTATTTTTTTCATCGTGGACTGTTTGGTCTGATTGTGTTCATATGGTCGAAAGTATTCGTACATCAACATGGTAGGACCATAATATAAACGTATCGTCTATAAAACTAAGCCAGACTGAGGGTTTTAACGATGATGAGATTAAGGACAGATCGTTAAAAATCTCCACATATATATTGAATAGAATCGGGAAAATTGAAGAACCCATAGACAACCCCTCTTCCTTTTGATGCTTTCTGGGTCAAAACTGAAAATGAGTAGTCCATACGCATCTTCAATGATTTATCGACGGAGATACTAGGGTGATTCTCTACATCCTGGTCATTTTCCAGTCCATATCGTCGGATGAGTAATATCAACGAAGAAGCGATTCAATAGGTCGAGACAGTTGACTATGGGTCTTAGCGTTATATCTGTTTTCGAGAGACAAACATACTTTTGCTTATAGACTAAGAACTACCCTTAGTGCCACTTGTTGTCTTTCTTTTTGTTTTTTTTTTTCATCAAGGGTATTCTGTAAAGACTAGAGTAAATTTCAATCTGGGTGTGTGATATCTGTTAAATACGACAAACAAGTGAAAATTTCTCAATCCGTAGCAATTTTTGCCTGCTCTAGTGTTATCCTGATAGAATATTACATCTTTTCTGTTAATTCCTAACGATTATTTCGTATTCAGTCCAGTAGGGGTTGTTTATGTAGAAGCTACACGCCAAAGTGACTAACATAACTAAGCTCAGGCAAATGATTTTCTCAGTTTGATTAACACTTTTTGAGTATATTCGCTCTCTCTCTCAGTCTGTGATTATCAACCCCTCCGGTAGAACACCCTCCAAAAAATACCCCCCATCCTAATCACCTAGCTTCCTCACTCTTCGCTCATGCCGGGAATCGAACCCAGAATCTTCTGCGTGTGAGGTAGACAAGCAAACCACTGCACTACCCGAGCAGACTATTCTTGTAGAACTTGATGATAATTTTATTCTTTATAAAGCATGTGTTAATACTTGCGAATTAATGACAGAACATGTGTTGAAGACTAAACATTGCGTCATCAGGATTTTTGATTAACATGATTCATCTAATAAATCACGTTATATTGTCTAAAATCATGCATGTTTTGATATGAGTAATTTAAATGTAATTATACACTTCTCTTTAAACAATATTTTGTCATAAACATCAATTTAAGGATATCGCTCAAAATTGATGAATATACTTTAAAGGTAAAAAAAAATCCATTGATAATTTACAACCATAATTGTGGTAATTAGTGGGGTGCTTACCCGAAAATTTCAAGCCAGTTGTGTATTTTGTGATAAAAGCATATAATTTGGTACACTAATGGCTATATATATATATATATATATATATATATATATATATATATATATATAGTACATATGGTAAAGATCAGACTAGCAGTATGACATGATAATGCGAAGGGAATTGCAGCAAAGACACAAAAGGCTCGTAGCCATCTTAACATCCAGATTACTTTTAGTAGATCTCAGATCCACCGGAACTTGCTCACTAGTGTTGGTCTCCCGCCTGGCGAATGAGGCCCAGAGAGGGCTGAAACATGAGCTAGTTTGTGTTGTGAATCCACATTCTACTATATATATATATATATATATATATATATATATATATATATATATATATATATATATATATATATATATTGTCGGTGTGTGGTTCTCAAACTGTGCTGCGACATGATTGTGTACCGCAACTTTCTCCAAAGTGAGCTGCATGATTATTCCAAATAACCAAATCTGTTTTTAGAGCCTCCAGTAAAGGTATTACTATGTCGGTTCTACCACAAAGTTACCAATCAAGTGATTTTATTACCAAATTCACTGAAGTCTGTATCTTCTTCGCAACAGATGAAAAGAAAAAGTGACGATGAGTATTTATACCAGCATGCTGATTCGGAAGTTTTATTCATTGACTGCTGAAATGTTTTTTGTCAAACTAAGATTTCATCAACAGATCTAATAAGTCACGGGTATAACACTTTTCAATCTGTACACAAATTCTACACTTTATCATAAGTAGAAGAGCCTTGTAGCAACCCTTTGATTCTAGGCAGAGCGCACATATGCTTTGATCCTAGGCAGATGTGCTGATCCGTAAGTAAATAATCCCGCAATTTTCAACTAGTACAATACTAGTTCAATGAATAAAACTGAAAAGTACCCTACGCCAAGCACAGTGACCAATTATCCAGCATTTCCAGTCGACTTCCGGTGTTGCTTTTCGCGTGCAACTTCCGTTGGAAAGAGAGGAGAGTAAGGAGAGAAGGAGAGCGTGAAAAATAGCAATTTGCCAAAATGGCCACAGGAAATGCAGCCATCATATTTATTCATCTGCTGGCTTTTGCTGAATTGCTGAATTATGATTTTCAAGGTTGATATTATTTGTTACTCTTTTTTCTCCTGTGAGTGTAAAATTGGAATCTCTGAGAGTTGTGTACCGACATCGTTATCTTTTTATTGCTGTTCTGTCGAATTTTCATTGTCGTTCAAAATGGTGCTTCAGGGAATTCTATACTTAGCATATTGCTTAAAACTAATGAGAATATAATACAGATGTTCTCTTTTAATATTCGTGTAAGCAAGAGCTTCTACATATGCGTACTAATATTAAAATGTGAGTGTACGAATGCCACTATTTGAATAAGTACGTCATTATATATATATATATATATATATATATATATATATATATATATATATATATATATACATATATATATATATATATATAAACGAGAAGGAGAAAATATAAATTAATTCTATATATAAACGAGAGTGATCGAATATAATGTACATATAAGCACCAGCATTGAAATATATTTATCGATTTGCTTACATGTATATCAATATACAGATGTATATAAAACACTTAAATTGGCATATATATATATATATATATTTACATTGTATTATATATAAGTAAATTTACACTCATAAAAGCGTATATATGTGTGACCGTGCAAGTTGGAAAGGTAGATTTTAGATTTTGTTAGTTTATACATTCATATCATCAGGTCGATATGTATATTGAACAATGGATGGATTAAAAAATATATCTGATATTTTCTATGCATTGTATATTTCAAATCTGAATGCATTATGCCTTAACTAGTGCTTTTGTGTTTTTACTTAGCTTCAAAAGTTTCCTTGAGTTTCATGTCGTGATTAGTTTTTTTCTACACAAATATGTATCTCACGAGTAAGTAAGTATTGTAGGTAAGATAGATTGAGAGGTGAGTATGTTATTAGGCATCCAAGTGTACAGGTAAATAAATCAGAAAGTAGGTTACGTTTCTATGGATATACATGGAGTTCTCTATGCAGGTATGAATATGTTACGTATGTATGAGTTTAAAAATAAACTTTACGTTCTATGCATAGATAGCTGGATAGATGAACATTTTTATTTGGAAGTTGATTCAGACTTTACATATTAACTTCTCTAAAATAGCAATTACAGGCAAAATGTAATTTATTCGATCCATCAGTTGAAATTTTCCAAAAGATGCGAACTGTACTGAACCGCTTTGAGCATCAAATTGCTATGATGCAAAACTTCCAATTTCCGTTCTGTAATGAAAATAAAAATTCCATCAAAAGAACTTTAACCCATTAACTGCAACTGACTGAGTTATGGATACCTACATGAGTTCATGTACGTATTTTCGCCTGAGCAGATTTTGAGCTACACACACAGTCCAGATGTTTTCAATCAAAATTTGTACAAGCATATATACATATATTATTATTATTATTATTATTATTATTATTATTATTATTATTATTATTATTATTATTATTATTATTATCATTATTATTATTATTATAATGATAATAATGATAATAATAAGTGCAGGAAAATAGTGTAGACATTATAAGAAGCAGTGCAACAAAAATGTAGCAAAAGAAGAAGCAGCACAGCAAAGAAGGAAAGAAAATGAAAACAGAAAAAAATATTCGTAGAATCCAAAATGAATGACTAGGCAAAGGAACCCGAAAAAAAGAAATAAAATCGTTCATTATGGTCGCCCAAAAAATAAATGCATCATGTCAAGGTAGAAATCGACAGAACCCCAAAAAACGGTAGGGGGAAAAGGGATAACACCGTAAACTATCAAACTATTGAATGTAGTCAACTAGCCCAGATAGGGTACAAAAACAGATACGACAGGGTAGCAACAGTAACACCCTGGGAACTGTGCAAAAAAATCGAATTCGATCAAAGGGGAATCTTCATCAGCACGAACCGGAGATAGCCCTGGGAAATAGAAGTAACAAATTACTCTTGGGACATTGACACCTAAATTGACCAACCCATCTAGATCTGGCAGTCGTGGACAAGGGAAAGAAAACCTGCCAAATGGACATAGTTGTGCCTAGAGATCACAAAGTAGATACGAAAGAGATTGAGAAGCTATGTAAATAACAAGATATGGCAAGGAGATGTGGAACATGAAAGTCAGAGTAGTACCATTTATAGTAACGTGCTCGGTACCGTACCAGAGACATTGAAAACGAGGTTGGGGGATCTGGAGTTTACTCAAGATTAAGACTATGCAGACAACACTACTGGGGACTGCATGAATACTGAGGATAGTAGTGGAAATATGAGATCTACGACCTTAAGTTGTTAGCAAAGGCTTAATATCCAGGAATTTGGGGATGGTGAAGATGGTACAAACCACAGCACCGTTGTTATAGGGGAGGACGATATGAGAAGAGGGCTAAAAACCTGAGGAAATTTACTGTCATTCAGCCTTCAGCGATACCCACCAGACAACCGGTATGGAACTGTCATTCATTGCACTGCGTTGAACTGTGAAATTGTTTCGGTTCTTGAAATCATACTGGTAGTATCTAATCTTGTTGAGAGTCATTTTTAGGTTAGATATTCATTAATATTTATAATGTATAGAAAATAAAATGTTCAGTTTATGTGAATTGAAACTTGATAAGCAATGTTGTTTATTCATTAGTCGTTGTAATTTGAAGTCCTAATACCTACATGTTTTTTTTTGTTGTTTTTCTTCTGGAATAACCCTTTGTGACTGAATTTAGCGACTAATTCGTTCTATTGTTCGGAAACAGGTTTTAGCTGGGAAGATCAATTAATTTCAATTTCACCACGAGACATAGCTCTTCTTGGTTGTATCTTTGGCAGCAGGTATATTTGCTATTAGTTTCAATTTGATTAATTGTGTAATTTTTTCCTCAGTCAACCTACAGATATATTTTGATAATGACGCACTGTTTACATTTCTTCGTTTTGGAAGGATTTTTTGTGGTTATCAAATTAGATCTTGAAGCTAGTAAAGGCAGCTCCTACACAGAAATTTGTCACATTAGGCCTTCCTATGGTGTTTACTGTGGTTTCATACATTACCTTTCTGTTGAATTGGACGATTCCTGGGTGTTTTTACGATTGCAAATCGCAGTGTTTTAATTTTGGTTTTTGTCTGTTCGAAATTTCTTCATCGTGCAATTTGATAATTTTAACTATGTTGTTGCTATATACCTAGCTTTAAAAGTATTTTCATTGAAAATTGCATTTAAAACATGCTCTTTTGGAAAATATTTAGTAATTGTGTTTGAATACAACTTTCCAACATTGTTTCTTACATTTATTATTATAAGGTTGATTTGTTTCTCTTTCTGATCCAAAAATATTCAGGTTCCAATCGGTGTATTGCTGCAGGCGTCAGGGAGTTTTCTTTGACTCCCCAACCTTAGTGCAATGTAGGGGTACTGTCTGGAAGACGGTTCTAAGAAACAAGGCAACATAGAATTGAGCTTATCCTTCCAGAGACTAACCACCAATATATGAACTTCGAATAGCCAACTAACAACCAACCAACACACACACACACACACACACATACGTGCACACACACACACACACACACACACATATATATATATATATATATATATATATATATATATATATATATATATATATTGTTGGTGACTAATCTGAAAATCAAATGGATACAATAGCTACCACTTAACATAACCAAATGGGTAGGATTTATTTTCGAAATGAAGAACGGACGAATCTTAGAGCAAATCCTGAATTCCGAACTCAGTGAAGGAACAATATTGAAGAGAAGGCAATATATCGTCAATACGTTCATTTATTCACAACGCCTAGGCTGTGTACCCTTCAGCTTTCTTCAAGTGTTCTTTATTATGTCCAATCACTTTATCGAATGCATGTCTGTATCATACTTGACAGGTCATATCCTCTATATGTACGTAGAGTGAGAAGGAATTCCGCAAATGATATTGTATAATCATTTTATTTTTTTTTTATATTACCACACATGTTTAGGCTATCAAGAGATTCTTCTGGAAATTTTTTCGCTTTGGTTATGTTTGTATTTGTAGGACTTGTTTTGATGAAGTTATGTTTATGGTGACTCTTGAGGATTTAGTACTAATGAGAATTTTTGTGAATTGTACTTTTATCACTTTGAGGGATCATGCGATTTTTCAGTAATGTATATCCGTTGAAAGGTTCGAAAAGGGACTGATATCATACAACGGGGTATCTTGCTGCATCTCTCTTGGCTTTGTTGAGTTCTCTCTCTCACTCTCACTCTCTCTCCCTATATATATATATATATATATATATATATATATATATATATATATATATATATATATGTATATATATATATATATATATTGATCGTTGCTGTCTTGATGATTTGCAGTGATGGGATCGGGCTGGGTTGTTTTTAGTTTGTTTTGTTTTTTCCTTATCGCCTCGGATGAGTAAATCCCATACTTGATACGTACACATCTCTATTTTGGTATTTTGAAAGGTTAAACAATTTTCCCTGAAGTTTCACAGTTTATTGATAAACTACTGATTAATGATAAGAATAATGAATGAAAAAAAGTATTGAATAAAATCATTTTTTCGTGATCTTTTTCACAATAGTTGGTATTTGTCAACTAAATTTGATAAAGAATCAAGTAAAGGCTTTCCAGAAAATTCATATTCAACCGGTCAAATGTGAAACATCTGAAAGTGACTGGTCAACAGGAAGGATAATTTGCCTTTGGGAAATATAGGAATCTGGGAAACGTTAATCAGACAGAAATAAAACGAGAAACATTCAAGCGGTAATAGTCCTCGGAACAGAACAAATCGAGGGTAAAACATACGTAAATAGGTGTACATAGAAAATTCAATTCTTCGAAGTGACTCTGAGTTTTATGTCGGTAGACTGCCTGACGATTGAGCCACCGGCATGAAACTCCTCAGAGTCACCATGAAGAACTTATTTCTTCCTTCGTCGATGATATTTATTCACAATGCTCAATATTTAAGACAATAAATAATGCTATTAATATATAGAAATTGCAAGGATTGTAATTCTTATATAAATATATCAATGTACGAATGTTCTATTCTTTTGCCATGGCTTTTTATTTCATTTCTCTTACACCCTCCAACCCACGCACATGGTCATTAATATATATTTTTCCTGCACATGTGACCTTTATATTACGGGAACGTTGATGGCATAAATAGATGGATGTGTTATCGCGCAGCCGAATAAACGATCCCTACTTACTACGGCCAGCATGTGACCGCCAATAAAAGCTATCACGAGAACGAGGCTGATCTACAAGTTGTAACATATAGCCCCATCATCCCTGGCGCCAATACGCAACCATGTGACTTTGACGCACCACGCGATACGTTGCAGCAGTATGCAACAGTAAAAGAAAGTTTTAAAAGTGATCTACTAATGATTACCCCTAAAAATAAATGGAAGACCTTCTACTAAGATATTTGCATGGGTGTTATTCTGCATGCACTCACACACACACACACACACACACACACACACATACATATATATATATATATATATATATATATATATACATACATATATATATATATATATATATACACATATATATGTGTGTGTGTGTGAGTGTGTATGTCTCTCTCTCTCTCTCTCTCTCTCTCTCTCTCTGGTTGTGTACATGTGTATATACGTGTGTATATATATATATATATATATGTGTGTGTGCGTGTGTGTGTGTGTGTATGAATTGCGTAATATTATATAGAAAATTTATTGGAGATGATCTCCCGTCGTTACACGGTTGATATATCACTTGCCTTAGACAATGTAAATAGAATAAACAATTAAAGAATATGGGGCAGTTGCAGGGATCGGGCCTGTCACAGATAGAGAAGCCACTTCAACGTAGTAATGCTCTTACCATTGAGCTAAACCGCCGCCGGTAATGCAAAGGCTCAAATAACAGCTTTCAACCGTCTCGTTTATTGTTGGTCTATCTGTTTCTTTCAATGTGACACTTATGCATTGAGATATAGACATATTTGAGAAATGGGAGATCACCTCGAGTTTCTATATGATACAACGCAATTTATAATTCATTATGTCAGACTAAATATGTTCATTTCTTAAAATATATATACGTGTTAATAGGTGTACATAAAAAATTCAGTTCTTTGCCGTGACAATGAGTTTAATGCCAATGGTACAATCGTCGAACCGTTCACTAGATGTCTACCCGACGATCTGACGATTTCACCATCGGCATGAAACTCTAATTCACTACAAAGAACTGAATTTTCTACGTGCACCTCTCGACATACGTTCCATTACCGATATCGAGTAATTTCATACGTAGATAACTCAACCCTAAAAGAATAACAATATATATATATATATATATATATATATATATATATATATATATGCAATGAAGTAAAGATTCACTACACGAGCAAGTTCATGTTCCTGCCTTGTCTGGGCTTCTTCAGGCAAATGATTTGATTTATTTCAGATCTGTATTTGGGACATTTTATTTTATAGGATTTTATAGGAATTTAGGATAAATTGCATCATTCTTTAAAGAAGCCCATTCTGGACAGAAACCATAAATGTGTTTCTGTAGTAAATCCTTACTCTATCAGATTTTAAGCTCTACTTTAAATCAACTTTATGTTCAGTATTGAATGTATCGCACTCTTTATGAAATAAATCCATTACATTGGATATTATATAATACGATATTATTTCATGTTGTATTCCTGATTTGTTTTATATACATATATATATGTATATAAGCGTGTGTGTGTGTGTGCGTGTGTGTGTGTGTCTGTGTGTGTGTGTGTGTGTGTGTGTGTATAAGGGTAAGGACTTTTCTTTCAAATAGATTTAATGAAACTCGACAGATAATTTTTGTCGATTGACGTTTTTAATATGTTTTTGTCGATTAATATTTTGATGAAAGTATGCTTGGCAGTTATGATTATTCTCACTCCTCGGGGACAAATATGGCGTTTTTATTTGGATACCCACTTCTTATTCAACGTCACGTGATGGGTGTTCCAGAAATAATTCTTTTTCCCCTTAGGCAACTCAGCAGCTACGAAGAGACAAACCTGTTTGAGATTTCTGACATCCTATACCAACAGATGTACCACTCTATAATCCTTAAAAGTATCCCTTATCCCGTCGCCGATTTTCAAAACATTCGCCAGCATTCCATTTAGAGGAGTATCCATATCCTAATAGCAGCCAACTTTCTTTTCGGTTGGATCAGTGGCGAAGGTTCAGAGTACTAATGGATGCTGAATACACCTGTGATTGAAACAAACAAACAAAGATCAGGGTACAAATTCAAATGATGAATAGGATAATGATTATGCTTAATCTGAGAGTAATCTATGATGATTTATTTCCCTATGTGCATCCATATTTTGATTGTGACTCTGCACTTCATTCCTATTTTTATGTATCTTTCTTAACCCTAATGTAAATTTTCGTTCTTACATTTTTTAGTGTTATTGTACGTTACCGGGGCTAAACACGTTCGATTTACTTACATAAAGTTTTCAATACCGTATCTTCCTCACTCACTCTTTCATTTTCTCTCTCACCCTCTCTCTAACTCTTTTTCCATATAGATGTGTGTATGTGGGTGTGTGAATCGATGTGTCCGCTGTCTACTGATAAAAAAGCATTTAAGGCGACAAATATTCACTTTTCAGTATAACAATGAATATCAAGTAGAGAACATAATCTATTCAGTAATGGTTATTAATTAAACATTGCACAATCAGAATTTCTGATTAACATGATTCATCGAATAAATCACATTTTATGTCGTTTAAAATCATGCATGTTTTGATGTGAATAATTTAAATGTAATTATACACTTCTCTTTAAACAACATTCTGTCAGACATCAGTTAAAAATCTATATTCATACTTCATTTGACATAAGGTTTAAAAAAAGCCATTTATATTTTTCTACCATTATTGAAATAATTAGTGGGATGATTAACCGAAAATTTCAAGCCAATTGTGTATTTTGTGATAAAAACATATAATTTGGTACATTTATAGCCAAAGGCATTCTCCCCCAAAATTGGCATCATCATGACTCTTCAAAATGTGGCTCATGGCAGACATTTTAAAACGACTGCCTGCGACAACTGTTTTCAGATAGATTTCTTATCAGCGATGGATATGATATAATATTGAGAATTGATTGTTTTACCATACATTGTCCTTAAGAATAAATAGTTTGATAATACATGCAAATAGCTTCCTGGGCTAGTAAAAATTGTTATTTCAATAAAATTGCGTATACTAGTCTGGTATGGGTGACTTTGTTAGAAGGAATGACTGCACATTGTGTCTCTTCACAAAAAGTTTCCTCTTTGCTTTGTCTATTCCTGCGTTTGTTCTGGTTCAGACATTGAGCAAGATAATACACCTTCCAATCGTGGCCTGTGGTATGTCTTGCGGAGCAGAAGATTGTTTCGACAGGGCATGTATAAGCTCTGAATAGACAGTCCATATAGGCTATGCAGTCTTCTTTCCGTGTCCAACAAAGCCTGAGACAGTGTCAACGACCGTCTATGTCTGGAATATTGGAAGTGCAGATGCTTTCTCAAGGCCTAACCCTGCAGCAATTTCAGTTTGTCACAAGAAGCCACGGCGATAATCGTGATATTTTATACGCTCATAAATGGCAATTGCTTCTGAAGTAGGATGTTTAAAATGTGCAAATTAGTGATACTTTTTGGATTGGCCCACATTAGGAAAACTGAGAAAAACCTCTATACGAAAGGATAAATACTTACAGCTAATGACCAATAGGAAAATACCTGCTGACGATTTAAGAAATCATATAAGTAGGTATAAGGGCATAAGGATCAAAACTTGGAACAGTGACTTGGAGTTACAAGTCGAAATTTAACGTTTGTCTCTAATGGTCAGAATTACATTGGGAGAAATATTGGCAAAGAGTTCGACCCACAATGAATCGGAACAACGGTTAAATATGAAGGAGATATTTCTATGTATTGAAATGACGTGTCTGTTGTATTTAATTGAGGGAGCTATGCATAATAAATCTTATCAATTGAATATTAAATAAGGCAATTCTATTAAACTGCTCAAATCATGTCATATCTTTCCTTCTTTTTCTTTCTCTCTCCTTCTGCTAGATGCTACCCAAAATCTTGCGAAACTTAAGGCAAGAAATAGCTTTTTTTCATTCTCAACGATATGGTCAAACTATTTACCTCATCCGTGTGTTCATTTGTTTACAATATTTTGGTCGTGTGCCCTCCGGCTTCCGTCGGGTGCTCCTGATTCTAAAATGTAGAATCACTTCTCAAAGTGCAAGCTCGATTGGACTGGACACGTCACATCAGTTTTCGCATATCCTGTATGCCGGGGTTATGTTTTCGATATCGAATTCTGAGTTGCTTCCTCTGCATTGGGTGATGTCCTTTTTCATAAGAAGTTCCAAGGTTCTATTTATATCGAATCATTCAAATGAAATTTTGGAGACATTGTCTGTTTTGGACTTGAATCTGCGATGTAAGGGGGTACTGTGCATGGATGTACTCTAAAATTCATTCACTTCTTTCATAGTCAATTGCCCACCCTTCCATAAAGTTTAATCGAATTAATTGAGAACTTTTGGTGATATACTATGGACAGACAGACCGAAAGATACGTGGTGATAGCAGAGGTAACAATCCCTACAAGTGTCATGACTATGGCTTTAATGAAGTGGTGGTGTTTTAGCCTGTTGTATATGTTTTGACAGAATAAGATGTAGGACTTTAATTGTTATATTTTGGAGATTTAAAAAAGGTGCTATAGGCTAATGTTATAGTCTTCTGCCATTTGGTCGACCGTATCAATATCTCCTTTAGTTGAATTGCAGAATGTGATTATCTCAGATTTCTTTTTATCACCAGAATTTTTTTCAATTTTATAACTGAGTGCATGTTTCTCAAGAGAACATTTTCCTTCTCAAAGTAATCCAAACATACTGTCATAATTAGCTCAATGATTTATCTGTAAGAATTACTTAAAGTTCTCACGTATATCTTTACGAATGAACTCCCTGCACTCAATATATGATCAGTAGCTTGTTCAGGAGTGGGTAGGAGGTATATCACTTACCAAATGTGGAGTTTTGACTAATCCTGAGGTATTTGAGGTTAAGTGAATTAGCCTTTATTGAATTATCTATCTTTAATGGGCTTTTAGGCTGTTTATATGAATATATTTCCATTTTGCTTACCTAGTATGACCAATTAGAAAAAGAAAGGTCACATACTTTATAACAATATGATTTTCCCTAACACATGTTTGTATATGTTGACGCCAGTGAAAAAGATGAGCTGCACACCTTACAAGTATGTTTTCTATCAATCAATGTCTGCATGAGTCCTCTCGGGGTTGACCTATTTGCTGAATCTATTCTATACTCTGCTGGTTTGATGGTTATATATTTTCTGAAGGAACATTTGCCTCTGAAATGTGTGAGCATCTTATTAATAGCTACGAATAATTTTCAGACAGTTTTCTGCAAACATGTCAAATAGGTCTCTGATTGTAACAGGCTAATCAACTGGCATTTTTGTAGAAGGTGTTACTATGACATTGAATTAGAAGCAACCTGTGAAAAATGACAACAATGCAATAATATAGTCATTCTGAATTCCTTAACCCCAATGCTGTCTGGATTCATCCTGATTATTAGCACCAGCTAAAGTTGGTAGTCCAAGATATGTAACCGTCACGATGTTATCGGCATCATTTGCATTAATACTTACACCATAATTATTTTTTCACCACTGATGATTTGATTAGTCTTCTCAAACAAAAAATCAATTATTTCAGGAGAGATAAAGAGTCTCTAGTATTTAGTGGGTGTCTAAACGTTCAGGGTAGATTTTTAAGTCCTGCCCTAAATGCTTAAAAGTCTCCAGTATAAAATAATATGAAACATTTTGAGCAGTTTATTTAGGTAATCACCCACCAAGTTTTACTCGTCTGTTCCTGAGCACCAATCTAGTCTATGTTGTCTCCGTTGGAATCCGTATTGCACGTCTTCAGGGCCAGATTCATGGCATTTATCGAAAAGAATATTTTCATGTTTCCCGATGAGTCACCTTTACTGTCATCTTCCATTGCATTCCCAACGTTACATTCTTCTAAATATGCAAAGATATCTTTTCGTTAAAAGTTGTTATATATATATATATATATATATATATATATATATATATTCGTGTGTATATTTATGTGTGTATGTAGAAAGTCACAGAAAGTGTATATGTGCGCCTTATACATGACTTTACAGTTATAGTTCATATAATCTATTAGAAATATATGTTTTTATGCCAAAAAGAAAAATGAATGAAAACTTACAATATTAGTACTATGAGTTTTTTTTATACGTCCCAGACAAATAAAAACTTGTGCACATCTCACAAACCAAGACCATAGAGTGATTAAATCTTAGTCCCATCTCCTAAGATATATTCAGGAAGTTGCTAGAAACTTCATATATGTAAAATTGTCAACTTATTAATTATTCACAATCTAATTTTAATGGGGTATCTGGAAACCCCAGTGTAGTAAAGCAGGTTTAATAGATGAACAGATTGATCAATCAACTCAATTTCGAAGATTTTTTCATCATAATCTATATATATATATATGTGTGTGTGTGTGTGTGTGTGTGTGTGTGTGTGTGTATGTGTGCGCGTGCACATACATGACATGATATCATTTCATCAAACTGTGTTAAGGCCGACTCGAACCATAAATTGATGAGGAATAGGAGTGGTAAGATTTTGCTGCGCCAGGTGGGTAAGGGTTTGTCTAACTTAGAAATCTTCAGAGTCATGAGTTCGATCAAAAACCATTGGAATGCCCATACACTGTGCATCCAACTGCTCTCTTCTCATAAAGTGGATTAAAATAGTATTTGTATGGATATATAGTATTTATGTTGTAGAAGCCACAGGACGAGAGGATCAAAGTTATACAATATCCAATGATAGCAAATCGTAGCAAGTACAACATGCAACGCAGTTTTTATTCTTGGTTATTTTCAAATTTCTCGTACGCAAAAAGCATAGAAAATATCTATTATCCCTAAACCACAAACTTAGCTTTGCTAGGATAGTGAAATTCTTGTGCGATTGTTCTCATGAAATTGTGCAATTAGAAATGTGGTCGAATTGATTTAAGTAGATTTTACGGTAGCAGTAGCAAAAGCAAGTATAGAGGGAATAATTTTCTATACCTTACAGACAAAATCAGGAAATAACACTTATTATCCTGGAACAAAAAGAGTTTTAGAATAGTTGCTGAAAATAGAGGTGCATCTCACCCACAGAAAATACGATCCATCTATGTATCTTGATATACGTATTATTGAAATATATAGATAAAGCCAAACACACACACACACACACACACACACACACACAAAGATAGAGAGATAAGCATATTAGTTTATGGGGTAAAAGGTGTGAGATATAAAGAAATGTCTACTAATTCAGCAAGCAGAAAAATGTTCTTGCGTGGTACCTGATTATAATTTTGTGTAGTTGCCAAGAAAGTATAAATCCGTGTAGTTCAAAAGCTGATACTTCGAACAGGAAGAAGGACTTTCTGACCTCAAAACTAAAGGAAAATAGCTTGCTCAGTTAGGATAACACCCATCCAGCAATTGGCAAATGGAAAACGCTATTGTGCATGGTCATGGGAAGAAATCTAATGACTGGTATTTGAGAAAAAAATGAGTAGTAATCTTGATTAAATGTTGGTTCAGGACAGTGTTCTCCCGACTGCCTGCAAGCTTCTGCGATTGTTTTCCCTCTTCTCGTTCAAAACGCTGCTATTTTTGACTACTCCTGGTGTCATTTTCATCTTCTTTAGGTGAACTAATTTCGGGTTTGAACCTGCAAACACGCGATCTGATTTCCCAGAGGACGCCGGAATACTGGATGAAAGCGCAAGGTCCAATTTATGAGTCACATGAATCAGCACTGATTCAAGTTCTATCTGAGGCGGGAGAAAGAGGGAAAGGGAAGAGGACTCGTAAGCATCGAGGGATGCTTCGATTTTGTAATCAAGGGACTAGGAGATTACACAAGATAAAGTGAAGAAACATTATTTACAATAGCTGAAGACTGCAATAGAAGTAACAGGAGGAAGACTAGAGAAACAGGAAACTCAAAAAACGAAATCCAAAAGTGGGAAGAAAAATAACTATACGGGCGTTGCAGAAGAAAAATATCAAGGAGTTGAAGATGAATCGACATGGATATATCTAGGTAGAGGAACTTTATAAAAACTGAGAGGCCCTTGATATCGGTCTAGAATAAACGTTAGTAGCACTAAGTACATAAAAACTAAGATAGACAAGACCCAGGAAAACAGCAAATGTAGACCATGCGGATCACCCACATAGGTATTGCAGCATAATAATCCAAATGTATTATAAGAACAGATATGACCGGATGGGAGGGGTTTATCAATTGGGAACTGTGCAAGCAATTGCATTTCGTCCATAAAAAAATAACAATTGTTTATATACGGACCGTTACGACCAATTCGCATTACATACACCGGTTCTCATGGAATCTACGAAGTTAAGCAACGTCGAGCCTGATCATTTCCTATATGGGTGGCTCTCTGCCAATATGAAATGTCGTAAATCAAACGTAGAGCCTCTTGTGGGGATTCCATCAATCATCCTAAGGAAAGAAACGATCTTTACACTTTACAATGACAGTCATTAGTCATTACGGGTATGAAAACTTGACGGACAATAATAATAGTGAACCCCCTCCCCCCATCCAAAGGGACACTGCAAAGGGGAACCAGGCAAGCAATTGTAGACCAATCACGTACCTACCAATGATACAGAAAATCCTGACTGGAAAATCCTGACTGGACAGATCGAAGAGAATATATATTTCCATGTGAATAAGATGACTATAACTAGAAGAACAGAAAGGACGCAGGAGAGGAACCAAACAGGCGATCATATAATCCTAAAAGAGGGAAAACTAAAAGAGGAGTCAGTATAAAAGGGAGAATCTTTCAGGAAGACACTTTGACACCATTATTACTTATTTTAACCATGATATCACTCAACAGAATCCTGAACAACAGCGAAGGATACCGTTTCTCCAAAACAAAGGGAAAAGTCAACCACCTCGTGTAAATTGACGACATAAAACTCTTTGCAAAGAACAATAAAGAGCTCGAAACGTTGTCCAGTAAACTGAAAGAATACAGCAAGTTCAGAATAGAAAGATGTACACTAATGGTAATGCAAAAAGGAAAGCTCACAACAGCAGAAGGAATCAAATTACCGGATTGCAAAAAAATTAGAGCATCGACCACACAGGACCGATATGAATACCCGAGAGTTCTCGAATGTGACGCGATAAAGAAATGAAAGAGAACTTAAAGGTTGATAAAAAATCAACAAAAGATCAAACTAAAAGAGAGGGGGGATTATAAAAGGAATGAACACATAGGTAGTATCGGTTGTAAGATACACAGGGTCATTCCTTTGATGGACAAAAGAAGAACTCCAATCAATGGACCGGCGAACGAGGAAGCTTGTGACAAAGCACAAGGCCTTGCATCCTAAAGATGACACAGATAGACTGTATATGAAAAGGAAAAAGGGGGTAGAGGACTCATCAGCAAAGAAGACTGTATCCAAAAGGCCAAAACAGGATTAGAAAAGTAGGTGCAGGCAAAAAGTGGAGACATTATAAAGTGCAGGTAAAATATAGCTAAGGAAGGAGCAGCACAGCAAACAAGAAAAGGAAAATGGGAGTAGAAAAAATACAGGTGGCATTAGAAAGACAGATACATGTCGCAGACGAGAGATCATGAACAAGGCTACGCAGAGGAAACCTGAAGAGAAAAAAAAATTGCTCATTATGGCAGCCCAAAACAAGCTATATCAAGGCAAAATTTGACGGAATCTCAAACAAACAGCAAATAACACCTATGTGGTGAGAGGAATGAGTTTGCAAACCATTTAACCAATGAATGTAGTCGACAAGCCAAGAAAGAGTACAAAAACAGACACGACAGGGGTAGCAGCTATTTTACACTAGGAACTGAACAAACTAACAGGATTTAACCATACAGACAAGTGGTATCACTTGAATACCTGGAACTGGTGGGGAAACTGAAGAATGTGTGGAACACTTAGAGTAATACCAGTAATAGTACGTGCACTCGGAACCGTACCAAAGACATTGAAAACAACATTGGATAGACCAGGGATAAGAGGAAATACTGTGACTATACTGACCACAGCACTACTGGGGACAACTCAATTACTGAAGAAATTATTGAAAATTTGAGACCTATGACCCCCCAGCTGGTAGCAATGACCGAAGAAAAATGCATGATGGAGGCAGTGCAAACCACAGCACTGCTGTGATAGATTAGGACGATATGAGAGGAAGGCTGAAGACCCGAGGAGACTTACCGTCATTCAGCTTTCAGCGATAACCACCTGGTAACTGGTGTGAAAATGTAAACCACAGCACTACTGTTGATTCTGAGAGTGTGGAAAGGAGGGCACGAGACCTGAGGAGGCTTGCTGTCACTCAGTCTCCAGCTGCGACCAACAGGGAACTGGTGTGAAAATTAAATAGCAGAAATCTAATAAAAGGAATGAACACCTGGGCTGTGTCAGTAGTTAGGTATACAGGACCATTCCTAGGATGGACAAAGGAAGAGCTCCAATCAATGGATAGGCGAACAAGGAAACTTATGACGATGCATAAAGCATTACATCCTAGGGATGATACAGATAGGCTATATGTTAAGAGAAAAGAAGGTGGTAGGGGGCTCATCAGCATAGAAGATTGTGTCCAGAGAACTAAAGTAGTCCTAGATAGATATGTGCAAACAAATAGTGAAGAAATCATAAAGAGCGCGAGGGATAGTGCGACAAACAATAAAGTAGAAAACAATGGAACAGTACAGCAAACTAGAAAAGAAAAGTGGGAAGGGAAAAAATTGTACGGCGAGTTTAAAAGACAGATAAAAGATATAGCAGACGAGAAATCATGGACGTGGTTACGAAAGGGAAACCTTAAGAGAGAAACAGAATCGCTCATCATGGCAGCCCAAAACAAAAGCATAAGGACAAACTACATAAAAGCAAAAATCGACAGAACACAGACAAACAGCAAATGCCGCATGTGCGGTGAAAGAGATGAGACAGTAAACCACATAACTAGTGAATGTAGTCAACTCGCCCAGAAGGAGTATAAGCATAGACACGATAGAGTAGCAACGATGATACACTGGGAACTAAGTAAACAAATGGGATTCAACCATGGGGAAAAGTGGTATCAGCACAAGCCAGAGGCAGTTTTGGAGAATGACAACCACAAACTACTGTGGGACTTTGACATCCAAACTGACCACCTCATCCAGGCAAGAAGGCCGGACTTAGTAATAGTAGACAAAAAAAGGAGGGCCTGCCAAATAGTAGACGTTGCTGTACCTGCAGACCATAGAGTAAAAAAGAAGGAGGGTGAAAAAAGGGAAAAATACCAGGACCTAGCAAGGGAGTTAAAGAAAATGTGGAACATGAAAACCAGGGTAGTACCGGTCATAGTGGGAGCACTAGGAACTGTCCCCAAAACGCTGAGGGAGAGACTGGAGGAGATCGGGATTAGGGGGAGGATAGAGACCGTACAGACCACAGCACTGCTGGGCACTGGACGGATACTGAGGAAGGTGCTAGAGATATAAGGACTGCAACGAATCGTAGCTCTGTCATGATATGCGAAAGAGAGAGGAGACGTTAGCTGAAGACCTGGGGAGACTTATTGTCACTCAGCCTTCAGCGATAACCACTGGGCAACCGATGTGAAACTGTAAATCGCAGAATTACTGCGATCTATGAGTACTAGGAGAGGAGGGCTGGAGACTTGAGGAGACTTGCTGTCACTCAAACTCCAGCGGTTACCACCAGGCAACTGGTGTGAGATTCATAATAATAATAATAATAATAATAATCGATAACCTCTTGCTTGTGAATATTTTGAAATAAAAAGACTTTTAGAACTTTTTAAGATAAGATTTGCTGTTTCAAGAATGACCTCCGCGTACACGTCTTTGAGAAAGTAAAGGGAGACCTTGACACTTTAGCTCACGAGAAAATAGATATTAAGGCTTAATGTTCACAAACAAGATGGCTCAAATAATAATTTTGGACTACTTTGTATTCACTACAAAGTCTTATCATTTGCCAAAGATTCAAAAATAGACCACGTTTTCGTAACATTACTTTGTGAACTTATATTTTGTTTCCCTACACAGAGCATACATTCACCTTTTCAACACTTTAGGAAATTATTCTGAAATAAGCTCCACGATAATCGAACTCTGATGCGTGACACTCAAGGCTTATTTCGTTCTCCTTTCCAGAACACACCATTAACGTATTCAAATTTGTTTTACATTTGAATTTTGACTGAAGAAGATATAGAAGATATGGAAAGTTTTCTGGGTTTTTTTTTATTCATTGTCAAACTCCTAGAGAGTTGACTTTGATATCACAATTAGTTAGACTTCTGAATTCAAGACATGAATAGGAGAGAGAGAGAGTGGGAAGAGATAGAGAGACAGGAAAGAAAGAGTGATTCCTGTCACGTCAACTCGCTTTTCTGAGTTTTCAGGATTTCTTTTTCTCGTAAACATTGGTTTTCTCTTATGAAAATGTCGTTTTTATATAATAACAAGTATTTATATTTTGTTTATTTTTCATTTCAGTGAAAATTACTTTGCGATTAAGGGTGCCATTAAAACAGTTAATATGAGAATATAACCATTAAACGATATAAAAACATAAAAATTTTGAAAAAGCAGTAAATATTCGTCCGTGATTTTAAGGTATTCGTCCGACCATTTTATTCATAATTATAGATAAATTCTAATTATCCGTCTTGTTTCAGTGGCACCATAGTCTAGGGCTTTCAGCCAAGTATTTATAGATTTCAGGATCAGATCCAACTAGGAGCAAAACATTTTTTCTATTTTCACTTGCTTCCGAGGTCATTAGTGGATTACCCATTAGGATGAATAGGCTTTTTCATCCTTTCTTCTCTCAAACTCGTGGTACTGAGAGTTTCACTTCATTTTCGTGTATAACAATGACCAGTAGAAAAACGAGTGACGCTATAAACGAATGACTGTGACACTGTGTCTGCATCCAGAAGATAGCATTACTAAAATCAGAAAGAATACCGAAGAAAGTACGAGAGATTTAGATAGACTTGGTGTTGCATAGCTCTCTTTTTCTCTTTCCTTCATGTTCAAGTCTGGTAAGATGACCTGATGTTTCCCGACTTATGACGAAGGTGAAAAATATTTTGAGCGGGCTTCCACTTCAACCCCAACCGGTTTTTTTCCGTTTTTCTATTCAAATCAACACGCAGTTAGAATTACAAACCTGCATAAACAAATTCTTTTACGCGCCTCTCTTCCGACAAAACGATGCAGGCGATGTATTTAATTTTGTACGGATACATTCCTCTCTGCCTGTTCATCTTCTTTACCTGGACCAGATTGATTGCTTATTGCTTCAACATAAATGTGTTTCTATTTGAACTAAGCAACTTTCCATAGAGACCTCGAGACGCCATTCAGTCTGAGATCTCAGATAACATTGAAATACTTCCATAACTATTTTGCACAGATTTTCAAAGTATTAATATTTATTTTGTTTCGTTATTTAGATGGAGCAATGTCAATCATCATCATTTTTTTTTACTAACATTTGCTTCATCTCCATTCCAGTTCCTTTTTATTGCAACTATTCAGACCGTCGACTGTCAAAATGCTTGTAATAGAAAGCTACTGAAATTAAGATAAAAGAAATACTTGTCGAAAATTATTATTGAATTTGTAAATGATTCCGGGTGTGTAAAATGTTCCCCAAAACTAATAGCACGTGATATGACTATATCGATAAACCAACTGGTCACATCAACATACTTCAGTCAGTTTAATGAGTACAACACATTCAAAGTATATTTATTCTACAATCACAAGTCTTATACTATACACGGATGTAGGAATTATTCGTTAATGATAGGAAACCTTATTCATCACAAAGCCAAGTGTCTTGCAAGTTTGTACTGGAGTTGCTTCAGCCAGTATTCAGTCACGGACAACTTTCTGTCCCCTTTTCAATAGCCGACTACGTGTTGAAGAGAAACTCATTTTTCACTAATGATAATGTTTTATATAAAAATTTCCTAAGACTTGAGATCATTTCATCTACGACTTTTTTGAGTAAAAAAAACACAATGTGGCGTGGAGTGAAAATTGAATAATGAAGAATCTAGCTGTGCAATAAAATTTAAATGACGACAGCTGGTTGTTTCGCAAGGATAGGAAAGTTGAAATCCCGTCAAAACTCAATAGTATATTTCTGACCCATGCTATTTTCTTAACAGTCGAAGAATATGGAAAACGACCAAAGAGTTGCGATAAAAAGCACCAAAAGTTAGGTGAAAGAAATACGATCCCAAAGTAGGTAACACTGAGAAGAATTATAACTATTCGTGAAGTTCTGAGTAATCAAAGCTTTTCACAACTTGTCCCGAAATGATCCTTTGAAATTTAGACTGGACAAATAAAGGAATCAGAATCGATGGTGAATACCTAAGCGACCTAAGATTTGCTGACGACATCGCATTCTCAGCTGAGAACCTTCGTCAAGTTCAGAGTATGTTAGACTAACTGAATGGGAAAAGGCAAAGAAGTAAATCCGATGTCATGTACAACGAATACGTTGAGGCCAAACACACAACGTTCAAAATCAAAGGCTCAGAGTTTATGGAAGTAGAACATCAGATCTACTTGACAAAGAATCCCCACGAAATCTTCAAAAGAAAAAAAGTTTTTGGCAGAGAAAGCTCAACATACAATGCGTCTTCCTGATGATTAAAATTCTGTAAACGCAATCCTCTTATATAAAACTAGAAAGCCATGAGAGAGTGTATACATTTGTGAACGAAGGAAGGTGTGCAAGGATCCGCCCCCAAAATAATCACTGCTTCCATGGTCTACTACTCTCCATCCCACACAATTTCATCGAAATTCAATGATACTTTTTGCGATGATATATGAAAGTAAAAGGAAAAATATTTTTCAATAAAAAAAAATTTTCCTTGACCCCTGCCCCCGGAAAAGAAAATCATCTATTTCTTCTCCAACACATTGTCCACTCTATTCTTGCATAGAATTTCGATCTCTTTCTCAAATTTTCACGCGGTCTGTTGATATTTCATGTGTCAAAAATCCATTGAAATCTTACAAATATTTTGATAATACAAACGATAAGAGGACGTTAGCGAATGGAGAAAATTATGAAATGAACAACTGTAACATCAAAATTTGAAACCATGTGGAAGAAATATAATCCACCAAAGAACTAATAAGGTAAGAATAGATTATATTTATGATATCACAGGCTTTTTTCACAGGGAACATCTAAAATTGAGTAAAAAAAAAAATCCATTTAGGCTCATATTGATGCTATTAATAAACAATACTAGTCAAAACGAGGCCCCCAAAAGCCAAGAATTTTTTTTCAAATATCAAAACCAAATATGTAGAGTCGGCACAGCGGAGCACTGGGGCCAGTTTTCAAGTCTGTAGAAGAAAACTTTATGTGCCGGAACGCTGGAGCACACAAACATATAAACAAGCACATAAATACACACACAAACACCGCACATACAGACCAGAGAGTACCCTTCGCCATCTTTGATGGTTATGGATGGTCAATTTTCGACCATGAACAAAATTGATTTCAAAAGTAATAGCGAGAACTTGTGTACACCTTCAAATAAATTCCACTTAGTGATTGAAATTGTGACTTTTTTACACACACACACATACACACACACTCACTCACTCACACATACACATACACACACTCACACTCACATATACACACACACACACACACACACACACATATATATATATATACACATATATATATGAATGTGAATGTATCATTTGGCCTTGACAGTGTGAATCGAAATAAACAATTTGGACATTATACAATTATTTTGACCTTTGATTCACCAGCAGGCTATTTAATTTGATAGGTAAGAGTGACGCTACGGCTGCAGGTTCGATTCCTGCAGCTGCCCATTTTCTTCCATTGTTGATTTCTATTCACGCTGTCTAGGCCAAATGACACATTCACCAAGTATTAACGGGGGTCATTTCAAATAGAACTTCCAAGTAATATAATGCATATATATATATATATATATATATATATATATATATATATATATATATCGTATTGAATGATATATAAGTACATAATACTTAACGCTGAAAAACACGTTGGCCCCATTTATCTGGCATGAACAACATATTTGAAAATTCAAGTTCGAATAGTTAATGCAACAATCCTGTTCATAGCAGAAACACTGGGCTGGGATTGTGAACTTCCTAGAAAGAAAAACATTTCGAAATTCTCAAAGACTATGCCAAAGGATTCCTATTATTTTCGAAGCTGAATAATTTACCACTAGCCGAACCGATACTGGTAGTCACTGTCGAATAATCCTGACCAATTTACGAGGCCATGCTTCCTGCCTAGTTGAATTCCTTCAAACGTCAGTTGGTATTGATACTCAATGGAATAACAAAGCAATGAGAATGGGGTCTGCTTTAAGTGGGGCGAAGCGTTCGAGGTTACCGTGTCAGAGCTGAGGGAGAGAGGAAAGAAAAGGAAGAAAAAAACTCAACCAGTGTTTTGTTTCGTGAAGCACCTCTGACCTTTACAGCCAAATTTTCCCTTCAAAAATTAATCAACTCGACCCAAATTTCGCCCAAACCCTTCTATAACCCATAGTTCTACTCTGAACGATTTTTCGTTTTTTTGTTGTTTTTTTTTTTTTAGTTTTTTTATTTATCTTATTTTTGTTGATGGTATTTTTTACGACCAGAACTCCTTCCTAATTCTTTTTCACACCTCTTCACAAACAAGAGGAAGTGCCTCATAAAGTTTTCTGTAGGCAGTAGACTTGCTTTGTTGTCCTCTTCACTATTTTCGCCCTTTTTTTACTTCGGAAAGAATTCGAATTTGTTGAAGGGTCAAACATCTTACTTTCCTCGTTTGCACTAATCCGTGCACAAAAGTAATAAAGCAATTTGGTCAATCAGTGAATGCCCTTCTTGTCTCCCGTTTAGTCTATCCATCTTTCTATGCCAGTCTGTGCAAATCTGTCTCGCTACGTAGCTATCTCAGTTTGTTAGAATTTGTACTAGTTTGTTTATACTTATAGATCCTATATATGCATATATATCCTAGCGGTCTGCTTAACCCTGTTTTTATTTTCCAATATATATGTTTGTTTCTATCGATCTCAATCTATTTCATTCGTATCAATCTATGGTCGGTTTTTATCAACTTACCTATAGTCCAAATCTAGAAGTGATTTTTTTCTGTAACGAGAACAACAAGCACAAAAACAATCCTCGACAAATTTAGCGGATAAAAACTAACATTCCCCGATTGCAATTTGGAAATCACGACCGAGTGGTTGGTAGTCGCGTCTCTTACGAACTGAGCGAAACTGACAAGTCTTATATATCCATCAGAGTTTATGCCAGGAATATGCAAGAGATTATTTCATTCTATTGAAAGAATGCATTTATAAAATTAACATTTACCGACTGTGATTTGAAATCACCACCAACAGATTAATAACCTGCTCACTTACTGATTGATCCGAATTGCCTATCATCAACGTATATTTATCTTACATACATGCAAAAGTTATTTCATTCGAACAGATAAATACAATTGTTATACCCCAAAATATATATTGTTTCATACATATATATATATATATATATATATATATATATATATATATATATATATATATATATATATATATATATATATACATACTCATACGTCGAGAAATATGCATCACAGGACAGAAACAAAGGCACTCTCTGAAAAGAGTCCGCCTAGAAAAAAATTTTCATCCAGGATTCTATCAAAAATCTATTAGCTAGTTAGATATTTTTCCTTTTGGTAGTATCAACAGGTTTCAAATTACCAACACCACATATCTTTTGGTCGAATTTTGCGAAAGTTTCCACTACCATCTCCTCAACGATGCTAGAGAAATGTTAGAAGCGTCTTTGAGGTTTACTCAGCAATCTATTGCTCGTGCAATGAGTCAGATATATTTCATCATTTATAAGGCTAAGCAAATTCTGAAATAGAGTTTTTGATCAAATTATAATGGTTTAAATATGAATATCCAACGATCAAGTCAAGCAATTTAGTATCAAAAATATAATCAGGCAATTTAGAACTCAAGCACCTACTTAATCTTTCAATAGATAGATAGATAGATAGATAGATAGAGCAGGTTTTACAAGGACCCGATTATACCAATTTTAGGAGGGGATAGGAACATTTCATTAACATGGTCTTCCAAATTTGGAGAGCTGGTATGCCTTAAAGTCAGCGGTCTAAATTCTGGCTTTTGATTGGGCTAGAACTCTCCATAAGCACTGGAGGCAATAAATAGACAGAGAGATAGACAGTTAGACAGACATAAACAGATATGAACGAACTGGAATTGATTGATATGCTCCAGATATTGCTTTTGCAAAAAGCCTGTCTGTTGGATAGAGATTTGCAAATTCATTTAACAGACAATTACTATTGTAGAGAGTTCAATCCTTCCTTGATGCTCTCGAAGCCTGGTGCCTGACCAAATCAAGCTTTCTATAGTTTTTTTTTAAATTCTCAACTGTAATGAAATGACAATTATAAATAAATCAACAGGACTTTTATTCAGCCAAGCCGTACATAGATAGTAGAATGGAAATAGAAACAATTCAATCTATATTCCAATTATCAGCTCAGAACTCCCTACTGGCTGAAAAGGCGATTAAGAAGATTCTACATAATCTTCGCAATCAGTATTCGCGGTAGGAAGTGGTCATTCGTGAACGGAAGTATAAATAAGCCAGCGAAAATTCGATTTGTCGAAAAAATAATGTATCTAAAGTTGGAGACTGCAGGACACACTCAGATTTTTACTCACAAAAGATCTGCTTCTGATAATCAAGGAAGGAGTGCATCTAAGTGTGTGTATATGAACCTAAAACTCTTTTAGCATTCCACTTGATATATCTCTACAGGAATCAATAAATAGAATAAAAGAGTTGTATCTGCATCTGCATGGTTAAATGGCATAATCCAAGACCCAAGGAAGAGAAGCTTAAAAATTAGATCCGTTTACCATTTTAGAATTCTTGTAACTGACAGTTGAAGAATCACAGGTGTATAAGAACGTTTCTAATCTAAGAATCAAACGTGTGCCGTGTATAAATAATCCATTTGCTGATGAATCTTTTCTCTCTGTGGTTTTCGTTATTTTCCTTCGATATATCGCATTGAATCCATGCATCTAAAATTGCCATAACTATGAAATATGAAAGAATTTCTTTCATACGACGAATTAGGCAAGCTTACAATTGCATATTAAGGCATAAAGTTTATTTCCCATTGGATGTCCTTCAAACGTATGCACACTCTGTAAACTGCCAATTCTGTGAACATCTGATCTTTTTAAGGTTAAATCAACCTCAGAAATAGTTATTAACCGCCTGTCTTTAGATCAGTTGAAATCTCTGATGTGGAAATCTTGGAAATTTCAAAACGTAAATGAAGTTCAGAGACATGATCACTTTCAACCAACCAAAGTGTTTGTAATTTATTTTGGACCCATAAACATCAGCATGATTGTCAAAGTACACCTGCTCTCTACCTACAACCTACTCGCACACACGACCGAAATACGTGATTATGATAAATTCAAGTAAATATAAAAGTTACGCTTATAAATACTAAAAATGTATGTAAATATAAACATTTACTTGATCATACGTGTATAAAAGCTCTACAAGAATGAGTATTCACTGAAATATACATGTAAAAAATACGCCATGAACATTACTCCTGGTTGTATCTGTGTATAAAATAAAAGCAGATTATATAAACACATATAAATGTATGCAGATGTAAAAGGCAGCCAGTTACATACAAATCAATTTGCCAAGTATTTCAAAAATGAAACATAGGTAATGAATGATAATGAAATGATATTTCCCAACTCAAGGCCATTCCAAAGTACGAGCTGTTTGTTAAAACAGAACCCAATCGTAAGCAGGGTAGCGCTATGCATATGTTTGTATTGTAGATATGAAGAGATGAGACAGATTGTAGATGAAAATGACATTGGAAGGTGAAGAGGAAAACTGAACTGATAGGCGTTACATCTAATTTTTTTTCTTTTATTCCATAGGCGTATTTTGATGCATTTCAACGCGGGAAAGCCATCTTTTTCAGAGAAAAATATTCACTGTGAACCGCCGAAAATATTTTATCTCTGAAAAAGATTGCTGGCCCCCGTCGAAATGCATCTAACTACACATATTTGATATGTGATATACGGATATTCTGAGATGTAACACTTCTCTCTTGAGTTTTTCTCTTCACCTTCCAATGGTCATTTTCATCTCTCTCCCTCTCTCTCTCTCTCTCTCTCTCTCTCTCTATATATATATATATATATATATATATATATATATATATATCTTCAAATTCAAATTACTTCCCTTGCATTGCTGTTTCAGTAATTTTAGCCGTATTCGTAAGTGTACTTACTTTCGTAATTTCATGATTTTATTTTTGTTCATTTGAAGTTATACATATTGTGTATAAATGTTTTCTATGATATTCACTGTCTAAACATTTTGCATAGAGGGTTTTAAATTTTATATCCAATGCTTTTTGTTTTAGGGGGATTTTTTTCATTTTAATCGTTTATAAGATTACTCGCGATTAAATTTATTTTTGCAATTATTTAGGGGTCTTATTGTTTCAATTTTTTCAGTATTTCTACTTTTAATATGGTTTGTTTATTTTTCATTCCTATATGTTGTTTTGTAATCTTTTTTAGTATTTTGATTTGATGATGTTAATCTAGTCATTCGAATGTTCATTGTTTTTGTGGTTGTTTTTATGGTTGCTTTGTAATTTACATTGCTTTGGGTGACATTGTTTTGCTCAATGGGGCATTGATCACTGATCCTACGGTTGAAATTCATTTTTAGGCATCTTCATTTTGTTTATTCTTGTTTATTTTTTTGTTGCATTTTTTTATATTTGATTGAATTATCTAGACAAGAGTAGCTTATTTTAGGGGTTTTTTGTTGTAGTTGGTTATCAGGTTATAGATGTTTTACTAGTGCTTGTGTCTGCATTCAGATTGAATGGAGAATCAAACCAGTTATTTTTTTTTTCGTTCGTTTCTAGTATTTTTCTGGGTTTGGTATTATCATTCTGAATTTATTTTACTTTGTTCTAGGGCATATTTGGAAGGATCCACGATTTTATCAAAGATGTGTTTATTTTTGGAATTGTTTGAAAGTCTTTTTACTGTGGAGATTGGTATTTTGTTGATTATGTTATATGGATGGTTTGAACTTCCATGGATGTAAATGGTTAATCAATTTTTTTTTAAAGGTTTGTTAGACTTATTGTTAAGACATAGGTTGACGTTTGTTTTGTTTTTTAGAAATCTTTTTTTTTTCAATGTTGATTCCTATTTTAAAGCCTGATTCGTGAAATCAATTTTTTTTTTGTCAAATTCCTATTAATTCTATCGATTTTCTGTTTGTTGGGATTTTTTCGAATTATTAGACTTTACATATGTGTTCAGTCACACATTTTCTTTATTTGTAATGTTTTCAGAGTGTTTGATCCTCTGAGTTCAGATATATTACCTTAATCATACGACCCCTTAGAGACATCAAAGACATTTTGGTTAGTATTTTTAATCTGCTTTGTCTAGTTATTTCATGAATGTTCCTCAAGAGTGGTGTGATATTTTTATTCCCTTGTCTTTGATGTTTGTATATATATATATATATATATATATATATATATATATATATATATATATATATATATATATATATATATAACAGGTTGCTATACCAGACTTTACCTCCATCAGATCAAACTGAATGAAAAAGGGGTAATATCCTCTATGTGCACACTGACATCTCTGAAATAAAAGGGGACAAATTCGATGATGATACCTGTGAAGTGATGCTATGCATCCTGAAATCATCAGACCTCACCGTCGCATCTGCATACCGGCTACCATGCGCCACTAGTGAGTCCTTCAAATCCTGTATTCATTTAATGCAAAAATGTATAAACAATCAAATGGCAATCAAGCACAAGGATGCCATGATAATGTTTCAACCTCCCTTACATTACACGGAGCACTCTAAGCATCGAACGTTACGCGAGTGAAAATTGTCAAAGATTGAAGAGACACTCTCAAACATTCTTGCTGTCAACGTCATGTCCCAATTCATAGAACATCTAACCAAAGTTCAGAACACGCTTGATCTCTTAGAAATAACAGCATAAACTCGATCATCTACACCTCACTTTGGAACACAAGTTTATCTCATCAAAAACTAGTGTCAATAAAAGGGAAACTAAAAAAAAAAAAGAAAAAACAATACCTTGAAAAATCAAACGTACATGTAGATTACGACAAAATGGACAGTCATTTAGATGAAATAGACTTGGACAAATTAGGATCGATTTTCACGTGGGAAGAATTCCGTGATATATAAGGCCTTACTGTGCAGCAAGTCCGTTAGACTTACTACCAACCGAAACAATCAAAAGACAAAAATGAAATTACCGGAAAGAGGGACATCCTTAAACGGAAACATATAAAACTGAAAAACAAACTGAAAGCAATACAACCAGTTAACCCAGATTCTAAACAATTGGGAAAAAGATAGCAATGTGATTCACTCAATTGATAATCAACGGACTATCATGGAACAATGAAAAAGATAGAGAAGAAAATGTTATTTTGAAGGTGAAGAATAATCTATCATACCCTTTCTCATATGCTGAGCATGCATCAATAATTAAAACTAAAATAGGACCCTTATTCGATGAAAATAAGAAACTGCTTAATAATCACGAAGTGATGGTAGATATTTACATTATCTTTACACCAGTGTTTGAGTGGATATCTTACAAATAGGCGTAAGACGGTACAGAATCCTTTGAAGCTCAGGTACAGAGTGGAGTGCCATAGAGGGCTGTTTCGGGCACATTCTGTTACTTGTTTACACAGAGGGTCAAAAAAGGAGCATTCAAGTCCGTACAGTCAGTAGTTTTGCTGATGGTACCTGCATTTAAAGAAAGATAGCCTGGGAAAATGATTTACACGCACTTCAGGATGCAATGACAAGGTCAATAAAATGGTTGAAAGAAAACATGTCACTCCATGACACAAATTTAAACTCCAGTCACACTCAACTAAGAAAATCTAAACTCATTAAGGAAATCCCACTCACAAGACAATATTTTGAATATGAAACAGAAAGCTGACATATTATAGAATCAAAATCTATTGTGAGAGACCTTGGAATACACATAACCCAAGGAGTCTTCTCATATAAGTATAATCTATGATAAAGCTAGACAAATGTCAGCATTGCTACTCAGTGTACTCTGTCATTGCAGTGCAACAATAACGTTGACACTATACAAAGCAATGATGAGAAATAGGTAGGAATATTGTACCCCTCTTTCGCCACCATCAAAATCAGAGACATCCGAGCTCTTGAAGGTGTGCTGAGACACTTTACTAGCGAAAACAATGAGTTGCTCAACTCGGAAAGTCTTTGCAAACAGAACCTTATGTCTTTATAGAGGGAGAGAAAACTACCGAACGATATAAACATCTCGTTTCTCCACAATGAACGAAAAAGCATACCTACTACTCTTCCAACTCAAATTAGGCGTAGGGGAAAAAGCACAATCCAAATATTATGATTAGTTCTCAGTGATTGGACCATAAGATAAATGTCGTGTTCAAAGAAACAAATAAGCTGATATAGACCGTGAATAAGCAAAATGGGAATTTTGAGTTGAAACTGTTATTTGGGCCTTTGCATTACAAGCATCTGTTTAGCACAATGGTAAGAGCAACGCTATGTTAAAGCAGCTACCCTTTTGGTTGGAGGTTCCACTCCTACAACAGTCTCATTTCCATCAATTGTTTATTCGATTAACGTTACCTACACCAAATAATGATCCATCGTGTGATAATGGAAGATCATTTCAAACTGAGTTTCAACGTGATATAACGCAATTTGTCCTTTTTAGGTTCAAGAAGAAACACTAAGAATATCGTATACAAACCAGCATTGCCATAGATATTGGAAAATGTTACTGATCAGAAATAGAATTCATCAATGTGAATGGTCTTTCAATGACTAATTTACGCTGTAAATGATTTTGAATGAAATTCTTTATTAAAACAGGGTTCAGTTACAATACTTATGTAAATAAGTACATAATTATGATATCAATATTCAGAATGGTACATTTTTTTTCAAAGAAAACATATTTGTTTATTTTTCCTTATATTTTTTTCAATTTTTTATGCATTGATTAGATACAACAATTCTTCTTGAAGTTACATTTCTGTACCAAGTGTAAATTGTCTTCTCTTATTAATCAGCAATTGAAAGCAGTTATAGTTAACTCATGTAATTCTATTTAATTAAAGTATCTAAAAACCGGGCATCACCAAGTATTTCTGCTAGTATATATATATATATGAAAGTGCGAAGAATTTGAATACCGCCTGCGAAAATCATGTTAAATCCGTATTCGTTATCGTTTATTCAAGCTAGAATCGTATTTTATTTTAATTGGAATAATTAACACTGACACTAGTGGCTTCAGGTCAGATCTTGAGATTGTATCATCTTTAACTCAAGGCAATTTTCTTATTCTGCAAGGAAACAAGAGCAATAATTGATGACAGTACCGATAAAATTGTCCTCTATTTTTGCAAAATTCTTTGATATTTCAATGTTCGTTGAACTACCATTGCTAATAAATTCCTATTTATATGGATCTTATCAAATTTCACAAGAGTATGGGAAATAAAAAGCAAAATTTTAATTTTATCGCTGAAAATATAATTTTACAAAACAAATTACTGGAACTCTCCGTACAAAATATAGTTGGCCTCTTGTGACAACTATTCACTTTTTCTTTTCATTTCGTTTTGAAATGTTGTTTAAGCAGTTACCTGTCGCTTTCAAAAGAGCTCGATCGATCTTACAGAGATCCAGAAATACGCTACGATTTCTTTTTCAATTTTGTTTTTCCTATATCATATCTTGTTTCTTACTTTGAGTCGAATTGATATCAAATAATACATTGATTTTTCTGATTAACCAAAATGTGTTAGTATATAAAATCACTTCTGAAACAATGAAACTAAAATTGAAGATTTGGGCAGTAGTGGCGTCTTTAACAAGACTATGACGCAATAGTTATGCGCTTAACAATCAACAGTTACTAGTCAAAGTGTCTAATTGCAAAAAATTTCAAGTTATGGAATGACCAATTTTAAAATGAACAGGTGATCCAATGAACATGAGGTCCTTTAATATAAAAACATATAATGCAAAAAAGGACCAATGCAAACGAGCGAATTCAATAAGGTTCAATGCAAAAAGACCCAATGTTCAAGGGATCATTGCAAAAAGGACCAATTTATTCATATATATATCTTCCAAATTCTGGAATCGATCACTCTGGTGAATGGAAAATTGTGCGTCAGTAAATATATCGCTTAAATCCAACCTTACTGACCGTCCAGTTCTGCGTAGGGCAGAGGTAAAACGCCAGCCTCTGGGCCTGAAGCAAAGGTTTTGATCCTAACTCGTGATATTGGATGGGATAATGGATAGTCTATAGCCACACTGAAGAATTGCAATACAACGAAACAGCTGTCCGTGGAAGACACAATTATTTGATTATAAATATATATATATATATGTATATATATATATATATATATATATATATATATACGAGCGCATGCATACACGTGAATGACCTCATCACAGTGTTTTATTTCTGGCCCTTTTTGCAGTGGACGTGTTTACATTATAGGATATCACATTAGATGTATTTGCATTTTAGACTTTTTTGCAATTGGACGTTTTGTCTTTGAACTATTTCCATGTACACAATGTGCCTTGACCATTATTTTGGATTTTTTATCCTAGACGTTTTTGAAGTTACGATTCAAGACAGAAAATAAGCACCGACAATCCAGCATACGTCAGTTCTGCGCAAAAAAGTCGGTTCTGACAATATATATATATATATATATATATATATATATAAAGAGAGAGAAAGAGAGAGAGAGAGAGAGAGAGAGAGAGAGAGAGTCGGGGGGTCAAAGATGAAGAAAACAAAGACATAGGTAATGATAAAATCCTGGAAAAGACTATAAAAATAGACGGTGTGGAGAAGTTGAGGTATACATTTACTTACGCCAGGTAATAAAACTAGAGAAAGACAACAGAAATGGAATAAAACGGCACAGAACCATTTGCTGGAAAGCATTTAGTATAAATGTAGAAATACTAAAAAGCACCCTAAGTGATCTATAAAATTCATTCATAATAACTGCTGTGACCCACGGGTGCGCAACGTGGAGACTTCCAAAACTTCTCGAAAACAAACTCAACTCAAAGGGCAATGGAAATGATAGTGATTACTTTTAGCGTTACAAAAAGTTCAACATACGTTTGAGAGGGGACCAGGTTGAAAGATATCAAACTACTAATTAAGCAGCGCATGGCGAGAAAAAAGGACGACGGAGGGAGCAAAAGGCCAACCGATTGGTGCCCGTGGGACAGTGAATACACCAAGAAGAGACATGGCACAAGAGTTGAAATGTTTGCTGGTCAGACTTTGTAAAGATTAGCGCAACCACACGCTTGTCAAGGAAAGAGATTGGAACGGCTATCATTCAGCAGTGGACATACAACAGATGATGATGATGATGATGATGATGATGATGATGATTTATTTGACAGCTTGTGTACATCGTATTTGGCAACGCTAAGACTGTGTTGTATCCTTTTTAAGTTGCCCATACTTCAGCTTCCTGATATTCTGCAACCAATTCAATTGTCCATGCTCTGAATTGCCTGTGTGCTGAATTATCGGCACAGGAATGTCTTGGACGGGAATGATGACGAATTTTAACAGTCTTAGAATTAATAAGCATTCTACTTATTATAACTTTATTTTTTCGGTAACTTTTTCATTGATTCCTGACCGTTGACAATCCGTTTTCCACGCAAAAAATAAAGACAACATTAAAACGTTTTTTTTTTGTTGTTGTTTTTTTATAATAGGTCAAAACTGCGAATTTCAGTGTTTACCAATTATCTCCATAGCACCAAATATGTTTTTAGAGCAGAAAATGACTGATATTGAGTAGAGATGAGAAAAAAGATGAGAAAAGGCGGAACATTGCCTATGCATATTGGATTCAATGCAATTGGTGCTAAAATACGAACGTGATTATTGTTTCACTCTTCACAGTCACCACTAAAGCCAGTAGTTGCTATGTGTTCATATGTGAAATCAGCAGAGTGAAAGATAGTTTTGACATAACTATTTCATAAATCCTACCCCCCAAAATTATGGATCATTTCATTTATATAGTTGATATTGATATAATAGAATGTAAAGAGGTGCTCTTTTAAAACAGTTAATTACTTCGTCCGTTTAAAAAAAAGTTCTTTGAGACAAAGGATGATGGCTACCTTATGTGCATTTTGATGCCGTAATATGAATTAAAATGCTCTTTTGATTGTGTTTGACTCCCAATACAAGATGAGCATCAATGTACATTGAGATAACAAACACAAAACTCTCCAAATTATATTATACAGACGATGTGTTATATTTGATGGCTGCTCATACCCAGAACCTCAAACCATGTGGTATTGATATATTATTAATCTCCTCCAATATGATCATTGAGCAAATTGGATTTTTGTAATACTGAAATAAGACTTATATATGGACAATCAAAGCAAACAAACAGAAGTTTCATATACGTGGACCCTTGGTCAAAATGTTGGAAACTTATAACAGAAATATATTATATCAGACTGTGACAAGAATGTTAGTAAACTCTTGACGCTCTTTCTCATAATTACTGGAGAAATAAAATCATTTTCCAATCAAAAACAAAATACTTGGTTGACAATTCGAAGTAAAAACCTCAAATGGATTTTAGCCCCGCAGCTCAATAACAATATAATTATATAATTACAAAAATATTCAGTATTTTTAATCAAAAATTGCAACTCTGTTTTAGGGTATAAACTCTCATTCAATTAAAAACATTGTCAAACACTTGATTTACAGTTTGATGAAAAAAATATCAGTCGAGTATTCTGAGACAAACAACTCAATAATGAAATAATGTATCTACAAAAAATCCATTGGTCCAATAATTAAAACATTCTTTGGGAGAGAAACTCACTAATTCAATTAGAACCTCACAAAACGTTTGATAAATGATTGGAAAAATTTCTCGCATAAGTATTCTTAGACAGACAACTCAATGATTAAATATTGCAGGAACGAAAATAGTCTGTACTCAGTTGGTTAAAAAATGAGAATTGCTTTTCATTCAATCGAAAGCAACATAAAACGCTTGATTAATGTTTTGAGATGAAGTTATCACTTAAAATGATGAATACTTGACTTTATAATGATAATAAGTGAAGTGTGCGGCAATAGCATCTGCGATTCCAGAAAAAATGAAACATTAATAAAACGGAGAAAAGTACAATCGTATGGAGAAAAACTCGGTCGATCATAATACGACAGGAAGGTTGCATCAACAGATCATCTCATGCTTATTTAAGAAAACAACGGTAGAAGATTATATACATATATATATATATATATATATATATATATATATATATATATATATATATATATATAATCCCTTCACCAAATTGGAGTTGACTTTGTTTTTCCCCTCTCACAAGAACAACCCTCATTAAATTTAGAGCAGACTCATGATTGTTTAACGATCAAGTCACGTTGAACTAATATATATATATATATATATATATATATATATATATATAACATTTCCATCAAGACATAGTGATTGCTTAGCGGATCTTTCACCAACGACGGGCTTAACTGACATGTTTTAATTCCATGAACTTATCTTTATCTATTGTATATACGATATGAAAATTGGAGAATCAGATAGGAGAGGAGATTGACACTGCAAACAGATCTAATTATCAACATTATAATTAACGCTCCTTTATTCAGGGTTGAGAACTCTTTAAGCGAGGTAACTTGTTCATTATAAGCTTATGCAATGCTCTTCCAATTTAGAAATAGAGCACTCCGGTGGATGGGGAATTCTGCGTGAATAAATATATCACTCAAATCCAACCTTAATGACCGTCAGATTCTGTGAAGGGCAGAGGTGAGACGCCAGCCTCTGGGTCTGAAGTGAAGGTTTTGATCCTCCCTCGTGGTATCTGGATGGGATAGTGGATAGTCGATAGCCACACTGAAGAGTTGTAATACCTCTATCAGTGGATGACACAATAATTTAATTGTTATTATTTAATTGATACATATATATATATATATATATATATATATATATATATATATATTTGGGTAGGTGATGTTTGATTAACACTGCTGGGGTGATCTAACTGTTTTGTTTTTAAAATCCCAGAAACAGTTACATGGTGAACGGATGATCATCCCAACATGCAAAAAAAGAGTATATGTAAGACATGAGGAAAGCATCGAAGAGATTTACAGATATTACATAAACTGATATTGTGAAATAAGTGACTGAAGTGGTACAAAAAAAATCGAGACGTTTTTTTAATGTGTTTAGTGTTTAAAGCTGTAAGACTTTTGTAGTATATATATATATATATATATATATATATATATGTGTGTGTGTGTGTGTGTGTGTAGGTATATGTGTGTGTGCGTGTGTTGACAGGTATATATTCAATATACGCTGTACGTATACAAATATAAGAGCATGCAGATAGATAAATAGCCAGTGAAACATACACATGTATGTGAGAGGAAGATTAACGGATAGGAATAGACTGATATATATATATATATATATATATATATATATATATATATATATATATATGCGTGCGTGTGTGTATTTATGTATGTATGTGCGTATATATACAAATATGTTTTGACATTTTAGAACACTAAATTTAGGAATACATAGAAAAAAACGTTTTCCCGTGTTAAGCAAATTCTAACGTTTGATTTCATATTTGTGTACTTACGACGAGATGAAACAAATCTGAAATAGAAATAATGGTTTTATTATATTCGTTATTTTCTGAAACCCTCGAAAAAAGCTTTTGAATATATATATATTTATATATATATATATATATATATATATATATATATATATATAGAGAGAGAGAGAGAGAGAGAGAGGGAGAGAGAGATAGAGAGATAGATTGTTTTCCAATAGAAAAGATCATATCTGGAATTTGAAAGTTTGCCTATCATAGATCTTTCGTTTTTTACTAAACATACTTTTATAAGAAAAAAAAAACATTTTTCAGATACATTAAGATTCCTTAAATAAAATGTACCCTGTGACACAATACTGTGAGTGGAATCGAACGAGTTTTATCCATTCTGATGTCCTTATTTCCCTTTAATTCAGATGTACTGCAATCCGAAATCGTGGAAACAACAAAAAGCATTTTGTTTAATTGGTTTACGAAGGAGCATCACAGCTAGGAACAGGGTTCTAATTTGTTACATGAATAAAATTTATCCATCATTAGAGTCAAGCAGTGTGTGATTTCAATGCATGCCCGATGTTGATGTATATTTGGATTTTGACTTTGACTCATTGTACAAGGCGTGTTTCAAAATCTGTCATCCCCTTGACACTGATCCCAAATAATTGTTTTATTGATTTGATTTCCTTATTAAAATATATTGTTTATATATATATATATATATATATACATACATATATATATATATATACATATATATATATATATATATATATATATATATATATATATATATATATATATATATATATATTACAAAGCAAGGTCAATGTTAAAGATCAAGAAAATCCCATTAATCCTTAAAAGAAAAGGTATGCAACTAATGCATCCTCCCGATAGTCACCTATGGAACTGAAACATGGAATCTACCGAAGAGACTTACCCTCAGACTGAGAACCATGCAAAGTGCACATGAAATAATTATGATGGACATCACATGGAAAGATTACAAGATAGCACAATATATCAGGGAGGGAGACATGAGTCTGGGCCATCGTAGAATCCATTATAAAACTCAAATAGGAATGGGCTGGTCATGTAGCAAGAATGGCAGACAACCGATGAACATCACGACTCGAAACATGTATCCCAGCACTCCTCTCTCTCTTTCTCTCTCTCCCCCCCTCTCTCTCTCTCTCTCTCTCTCTCTCTCTCTCTCTCTCTCTCAAACAGTTGATAATGATAGATTTATATATACAGAAATCCCGAGAAATAAAAATTCCTTTGGTTTGAATTCCTAGAATTGAATTGCCAAATTTTCAATATCCCTAAGTATCAGAATCCCAGATCTCGAGAAACCAGAAAATAAAAATTCAGAATACAACGGCAGAAAATTCTAGCTAAGGGTAAACCACAAGTAGTCTCTTTTGTTCATATACCAATTTTTACTTTTTTGTGATTCTTTCATTCTGTATTTTATCTTACAACTCAATGAATCTTTCTAAGAATATAATAGAAGATATCCGTGAAACTGCTTCTGCACAAGAAGGCCGTGACAAGTTTGTAAGAGGCTATTTAATGGTGAAAGATGAGAGTTAACAAGATAATTACCATTGATGCTGCGAAAACAGAAATTGGCTTGATTGCAACGTCCAGGCAATGAACAAAATTTTGTTAGAACATCATAAACTTTTTTAGAAAATGTTGTAGAGAACAATCACTCTCTTATAATGAGGGCAGCGAGAGTTTCGAAGATCATAAGAGAAGTAAAACGCAGGCAAAAAATACGAGAAATTTCCCTCTGCTAAATTATCTAATCGTGCACAATTTCCACCTCTACAAAGATAGCGACACTGCATTCAAAAAACGCCCTTCACTACAAAATTTAAAAAAATCCGATAAGTTGAACGACCTTCTGAACCAAGGGCATTTGTTGATAGAAAGGCGTCCCCAGGGCGACAAAGTATTTACATAAAGAGACCAGCACAGGCTTTGCTCTGGATTTACTCTCCGAAAACTGTCCTCATTATATTTTATCAAACACACACAAGCCATATCCCTGTTTGAATCTGAAAATCATAGAACCTATCTGCTAGCTTACATATTTTTGTATTGATGACTGGAGAAAGCGAACCACTTTATAAACGCATTTTTCAAGATTTGGTTGGCTCTCTAGTAGAAAATGGATTGCAATTGATTCCCAAAACTGTGAGAAATTTGAAACTGGGTGCGACCAAAGCTTCCAAATGCGAATTGGAAGTTTTTCCCACTCAGATTAATGTATTTGGCGGAAGATACAGACAAGTGGATTGGCCACACGATATGACAGCAATGAGAATTCTAGTTTGGAAATGCGTCACTTGTTTGTATTGGCAATCTTTCCACCCGAAAAGATTCCAGGCACATTTAATGAATTGAAACCTCATTTGCATGGAGAATCTAGCAAAGATACAGTCTGTTTCAAAAGTTATTACGTGCTAGTCAGATAAGAAGAAACTTACACAACAGTATTGCTATTCAATCACCGATATTGTTTCCGCCATGATTGTGGTCTGTTTCCGAGTGCATATTGAATTGATTCCTGCGTAGCCAAAACAGCATTGTAGCATAGCATAGGGGGTGGGGACATTTTATTGGGAGTGAAAATGAAATTGAAAAGTTTTCATTGTAAATTGCCTCCACAGGCTTTCTCTTTGTTCTTCTAGTGTGCAAATCTTGTCTGTGAATTTTCAGCCAAAATAATGAATATTTAGAGGTTGCTCCATCTTCCATAACATTATTCTTCGCAATGAACAGGATGATTGATCCACTAGATTGATCAAACGTGGACTAAATATTTTTTAAAATGTCTTTTATGCTTTTTGGCTAATGTTAATTTCATATAATTCTAAACAGATTTCGTATTAATCATTGATACGAGAGATCTTTTTGGATCATCTAAATCATTCAATATATGTAGCTATTGAAAGTATCAAAAATATACATTAAAAAAACGAGACATAAAAAGGGTAAATTTATCTGCATTAAAAATGCAGTGAATCCTATCAAGTAAATTTCGAAAAAAAAAACAAAACATAAACATAATTTTTTAGAATTTATTCAATTACTAACAACAAGTCAATTCTCTCAACAGGAAACTTCTAAAACTTTCTGACCATCATGATCAAACGAAGAAGAATGCAAGACAAGAAGATAGTGATAAAATGGAGGAAGATATGTTCAGATCCAATATCTACGAACTCTCCAACATGGCAACAAGTGATGCCACGATTACAATAATTAATGAGGAAGATTTTCGTCCATGCAGCATGAAAAGGTAAATCTTTGCCGGGTGACTAGTATTGATAAAGTAACCATTGCTCAAGACGAGAGAAAGTGTACCAGAATGGAGAAGGAAGTAAAATAAACAGGAGTTGGAAAAAGCTGGAGCATTAGTAGTTTTACTCTTGTCCTTATTTTTATCTTCCTTTGATGAAAATGAAGAGGACTATAAACCATCGGTTTTAATTGTTTCTCTTCTTGCAAATCACCTCAAGATGATTAGGGAACATTTTCAAGTCACCAAAAATAATTGGGAAATGATCGAGACAATCTCTTGGATTGGAGAGCGTCTTTGGAGCTGTTGCTGTAGTTAAAGCCTTGGATCATGGTCCGTCTTTGATGACATGTTGTAGGGGTTCTATTCATCGTCAAAGAGAAAGCAAAGGTGAAAGACAGCCTGGGAAGATCTGGCATCATCACTTCTAGTAAACTCTGCCCAACTGGATGGGGGAGCCTTTTCCTGATATTCAACTGCATCCGATACACAGAGCGTGTATACAGATTGAAACTTTGGGGCATGAATTCATTTAGATAGCTTGTTGTCTTTCCATCAAGATTAGGCCCAACAGATGGCCATACAACTTGCTCCTCCAAGAGATTTGAAAAGGAATGGTAACGATCCTTAAACGAAGAATGTGTCCCAACACCAGAAAGCTTGGTCAAGAGATAAGAAATTAAATGCTCAACTAACTAACTGCTACGTTGCACACAATACGTCCACGTGCTTACTCATCCCGGGTGGAAGTCATTGTCAAATGAGCTCCGGGTTCAATCTCGCAAGGTGGATTGGAAAGAAGTGTTCGTCAAAAATCGACCTCACGTCAGGTGGCTTGTCTTTATTTGTGATTTTTTAATGAAACAAAGCACCAATGGGGGCACGCGTTCCTCTAAATTATCTATAACTGTTGGGCATCCTGGAAAACTAACTCAGTAGAGAAGTTAAGGAGAGCCAGTCAATATAGCTTCATGCTGTCATCTGTGCAACTTGTCTGAGCATCAGATTGGACTGGCTTTTTCAATGACAGAGTACGAACACGAACAGACAAATGATGTATAACCTAAAAAAACTCTGCAAAAGATCATTCTCCTCTATGCCTCGATATGCCGGATGATTTCCCAAGATAATGACGTTGCATCATTCGCCACAAAACAGGACATTGAACCTCTTTGATATACTGAAAATTACGGATATGGAAGACTCACACCAGTTCCTTCAAAGAAATCTATAGGAGTGGCCAGACGATGTCAACTACAAGGAGTCCAGAGAGCGTATCTGGGGAATAAAAGCTTTCAATTATGCAGCTGAATAAAGTAAGCCTATAACCAATATTATAGGGAAACGTAAAAAAAACTTAGACCATATGCAATACCTTTCATGCCAAGGCTGTCCACCGGAAACAAATGCCAATATAATCCATGGCTACACTGAGAGGGAGAGAGTCTCTAAAAACTAACTTTTTCTGTTTATCTCCCCTTCTTACACACACACACACACATACACACACACACACACATATATATATATATATATACATATATACATATATATATATATACATATATATATATATGTGCATATATATATATATATATATATATATATATATATACATATATATACATATATATATATATATATATATATATATATATATATATATATATATATATATATATATATATATATATGTATATAATACATATGATTTTCTTATTATCAGGCATGTTGGACCAACCATGGAATCCATAAATCGGTCTTCGAGAAAATTGTTTTATTTATTAAATTTTACATTTTTTACATGGAACGACCTTTAACTTAGTAGTAATCTGGGAGTAGTTTTTATCTTGACATAGGTATTTTGGCTTCGGGTTTTATTACCCCTGTTGATATCCTCTGCGGCTCTAGTGGATAGCATTAATCTCAATTTATAATGTGATTGGGCATGTTTGGAGGTAGAAAATGATGATAAGAAGTTTTAGGGATGATGGACATGGGATCAAATTATCTACTTAACTTTTCTGATTTATTGGTATGTGTGTTGCTGTTATTTTACATTCATTAAAAGGAATTTAGAACGATGCTTGCATTGCAGTATCGTTTCATTTTTTCTATTTAGTAAACCAGAAATATAGAACGACCTTAAACTTTTAACCATATATATATATACATATATATATATATATATATATATATATATATATATATATATATATATATATATATATATATATTCAACATTCGTTCTACGTCTATAGCCACATTCTTATATTCCATCTATCTTTTCCAATCTGTTCACATCTACTGATCGTTTTATCTCGACTTCACTAATACCAATTATTCGAAGTTTCTATGTCATTCTGTATATATCAACCGATTCTTCAGAGTCTCATCGTATCTATCCCTAGATCTATCAGTGTGCATATATCGACCAATCTCGCCTGGGCTGATCGTTTCTATCCATCTATCCCTATATCTATTTTAATCCGCATATATCAACCAATCCTTCTGGATCAAATCGTATCTATCCCTGTATCTATCTCAGTCTGTATATATCAACCAATTCTTCCTAGTCTAATCGTATGTATCCCTGTATCTATCTCAGTCTGTATATATCAACCAATTCTTCCAAGTCTAATCGCACCTATCCCTGTATCTATCTCAGTCTGTATATATCAACCAATCCTTTCTCGTCTAATCGCACCTATCCCTGTATCTATCTCAGTCTGTATATATCAACCGATTCTTCCTAGTCTAATCGTATATATCGTTCTTCCAACTGTCCAATACCTCTACCACTCTTTCCATCCGCATGTTCAACCATCTCTGCATCAGATCATCAGCTTTGTAGTTTCGAAAGCGACACCAAGACAGAATCGTGCCCATCACCTCGTATAATTGGCATTAGCGAAATGGCGTCATCAAGTCTCCACTGCCATAACCCAATCATCTGATCATCGATGATCTAATCTTCTTTCTTGTTGTCATCATCTCCCTGGGCGCCCCAACATCACACAAACCGGCTTCAGTGACATGAAAGAAGCCCATCTTCGAGATCACACATCTCTTCGTTTATCTATTATCTGTTTATAGTACGTTCATAAACTATCTTTATCGTTTTCATTTTACCTCTGCAGTTTGGCAGTCAATCGATAATCGATAACGGCTATAGACTCCTTATATCCAGATATGCCTGTTCCCAAATTATACAAGATCCTTTCTAATTCCAGCTGGTATCATATCTGCCGGTATACAAGACGGTTATTTTTTTTTTTTTTTAGACTATGCGTATATCAAACAGCGTTCAATACAATGATACTATGCCTCAGGGGCTATCGATCAAAACTAGGTATGGACTGTTATGGTGATTGGATGCATTGCATCGATCGATAGTCCAAATACCCTGGTGGACCATTTGTCCGATACTTCGACGTGTACGGTGATATATCTATCTAACTTACCTGTAAGTTTTTTTAACTAATTTTCATTTTAGAAAAATACTTCTGAAACTAATATCATTCATTCCTATCATCTTGATTGTTCTTGTTCAGTATATCAAAATGTGAATGTTTTATAAAAGTGGATTTCATAAACGAGTCTCAAAAGTAAGTCCAACTTTCGAAAAAAAAAAGGTACTTTATGAGTTTAACTTTGGTGAATTCTAAATAACCAACAGATGGTAAGCATCTGAATATCACCACAAATATGTTCCTAATCATTTTTTTGTTTGAACAGTGTAATGATAATTCATATTTTATTTCTTTTTCTTTTTCCAGAATGGATACAGAAGAACGTGTAATTTGGCGAATGGAAAGAAAGAAACGATATGAAATCAAAGATAAGATTAATATTCTATCACATGGTACCAACGGATAAGACAATATGCGAATTAGTGAACAACTTTAAACGAAAGGATTCTGTACATTTTGAGGGCATATCAGTATAAAAAGATCTATCAATAGCTGGTTTGCATTATTTACATTAAAAAAGTATTCCTACCTATAACACAAATGGTAGAACTCGGACAATTTACGTGAACATTATGAAATGATGTAGATAACATAAAACCGCAGATATTTCGAAATGCTGATGAAGGGTTTGGGCTGTTCAGAGATATTGCTGGGCGTCATGTCGAACTCTTTCTTTGATTATTTAATGGATAATGTCACTTTACGGTTCTGTGATTAAACTTGTATAGCAATTCCTCGTGTTTCACTAAAATATATAGAGGGTTTATTGATACCCAGTGTGACATTCTCCAATCCTATGTCCTGCTCGATAACAATGCTTGGAATTAGGAGAAAGTATACACTCCACCCGAAAATCTTTATAATGTTATGTAGAGGGGAATACGAGGTGGCCTCAGGGATTGCTGGGATTTTGTTTGTAGAATAACGTATGTCTCTATAGCTGCACAAGGTAAGCATTGCATATCCGATAGAATAAAGAAATATCACTGGTTATAAGTATAATGCAAGAAAACTTAAAGACTGGAAACGCTGAGAAATCTGGCGACAAATACATGTATCATGCATGAGAATGTGGGCGTGTATGTACATCAGTGGCCGCGCGTGATGTGTCCAATGGGCCATTTTTGAAAAGTTGATACTGTCGTTATTTTCCAAATTGTCTTTTTATGCTCAGTTTTTTAATACATGGTGTTAAAGCTTAAAAAAGAAAATAATACCTTTGCGTTGTTACTCTTAAAGTATTGAAATATCGGCTTTTTAAAAAAATTATCTGCTGGGCACTTATCATATGCATTCATATATATATATATATATATATATATATATATATATATAACTAAAGCCAGGATTCAGAATGTCTACTTAAAGTGTAAACCTGTTTGAAAGACTGGCGCAATACAATCTTCCTTTCGTCTAAAATCTGTGCCAGACTAAGCTCAGATTAGTAATATATATATATATATATATATATATGTGTGTGTGTGTGTGTGTGTTTGTTTGTTGTGTGTATGCATATTTATGCGTGTGTACGTAAGTACATAAATTGGAACGCAGCCTCATGGTGAAAAGCATTTATTTTATGCTGCACATACTTTTTTGGACGTAATCTTTTTCCTTTTCAATCCTGAAAATTAATCATACAAATTATAGAGTGAAAATTCCAGATCAAAACCCAGCCAATAAGTACGTGTCAGGATGCAGACTAATTGATCCATCTTCATTGTGTGTGTGTGTGTGTGTGTGTGTGTGTGTGTGTGTGTGTACTAATATTCAAAACTGCTGCTGCTTGAAAAATGTCTGGCTCTGATTCTAACCCCTTTCTACCAGCAGTTAATTAGAGGGTGTGGATAATTTGTCTCAATTGTAAATTGTGAGTCATTAACGAGAAAATAACGGCAGATGAAATCTGAACATTCTGTTCAAAGGAGAGCCTATTTAATCGTGACACGGGGTTTCAAGCGTATCGTTAGAGCCTTTCAAACAAAAAAAATGGACTGGCTATCAGGGACTCTCCCTCAATGGCCTTTACATGAGACTTCCCGAAACACAGGCTGGCCATATGTCCTCTGGAGCTTACTTAACACCCTACTCACTAAAAAGAAATAAATAATTTTTCACTTACAGACAAAAGGTCAGATTCGCATATGTGTGGCGACATTTTCAGTTGACGTTAATTATTACTGATAATGATTGTTTTAGGCTTGTAAATAGGAAGTATTAGTCCAATTCATGTGACTAATGATGTTTATATTTATTCGTTAAAGGTGCAGGAGAGTGGAACGTTCAAAAGAAATTAGTTTTATTTCGTGGTACATTTTGTACCACATGGGTATCGCATGCTGGTGAAGGATGCCATACGACAGTATTTCCTCGGATATGTCATCCATTTATATCTCGAAATATTCACCCGGAAGGTATATTTAAAATTCTTCAAAATTGGTTATTTAACTGCTCCAAGATTACACAGCTCTAAAGTATGTATCGAATGGTGGCAAGATGCCGTTAGGAACGTCCTCTTTTTAGTTGTTTGTATAAGGCAAACTAATGAGAGTGATCACTAAGACTGATCATAATGAGGAATAAAGACAGAAAATCGTTCAAGTTAGCGTTCCACCTTGAGTAACATGTCAATTCCCGTCCGAATTGCGGAGAACATTTTTTTTGGTAATTTGACGGAAAATAGTGGAAATCCTTTCAATGTTTTACTAGTATTTGTTCCATCTTAATTTTAGTTGCAATAACGCAGACCGTCAGTTTATGGCCGTCAGCGCACTTCGGAATAAAGTATAAACTCTTGACAGGGCTCAGAGCCTCTTTTGTCTTGATGAACTTGGTTTCTGGTAACAGCTGCTCTGTTGCTTAAGCTTCGAGACCTCTAGAACGGAGCGAAGATCAAATCAAACCATGTAGACTTACCCTTCATTATAACCCGATCATGTATTTTCGTACTTTTTTTGTTATATTCTTTTCTATTTTATTTTATATCAGATGAAGCCTTGTTAACCATCATGAAATTTTTACTAGTATTTAGAGTGAATCGCATTCGTGCTATTCAGTAATAACTGTAGACTGAAGGGCTGAGAAGTTGCAATAAAAATCAATTAAAATCAAGATAAAAAAAATGCTAAATTATCAATGTTAACTTTTTTTTCCTACTATTTACCATTTAAATTTTCGCTACTTTTTATCGCAACTAAACTCGGGCTAGCTTCTCTTGATAATAATGATATGCTCTACTTCATCAAATAAAAGAAAAAGATACTCATCAGAAATTATTAATGGTTGACAATGCTTCTTCTGATAGAAAATAATCCTACAACAAAGAGAACAACTTTCAAAACACTTTACTTGCCAAAAGGTACTTATGTTTGACAAGCAAGAGAAAAGCAGAAAGGGACTTTCCGAAATTTTAAATTAAATCTGTCTCACTTCAGCATTTTATTCAGACTTATGTCGTCGACATACGCCAAGCTAAAGGAGTATAAATTTTGTTCTGTTCGTTATTGTTGGCCATTCGAACATTCAATATCAGTTGTATTAAATTGATGTAAAAGTTCAGAGCGCCATATTCTTCACGATGTTAAAGAAATTTTCGAAGGCTTTTTGTCTTTCGTTTGCCATTTATTGTTCGTGCAATCAGTCAACAGGAGTATAATGTTTAAAAGTTAGAACCTAAGAAAATTTGTTCCGAATGAATTTATGTAAACGAGCATTAGTCAGTGTTTAAACATTTGGGTATCTCTTTTTGCTCGACAATCATTTCTATACAATATAGTCACTGGAGAAAAAATGTATTTATCTATTTAAACGGAGAAAATCGTGGTTTCTTTGAGGATAGCCTTCAACACCCCAACCTTAAAGGAATCTACATGAAGAAAAAATGTTGTTGTCTGTTTCGTGGGATTCAAAAATGGGCCTCATTACTAATTGTTTGAATCTGGAAAAAACTGTCACTACGCTATTCTACAGTGAATTATTGGTATGTTCGAATGATGCATTCAATAAAAATACTTTTTTCTCAAGCAAAGAAGTTCATCAGTGAATTTGGAGAATAACAAAACTTGTCATCAGGTTGCTAATGCAACAGGGAAATCAATCATGGAGCTGGAAGAGGAAGTTCTCCTAGAGGCGTTGTATTCTCGAGTTAAAACACCTTCAGACTATTTCTTGGAGAATTCATCGAATTCAAACCGAAATCAATGTTTTTGATATAATAGAATTTATATGAAAGATTGCGTAAAGTCATAGAAAGTCAAGAAATACATTTTAATGACTGAATAATGTTGCTATAAGTTTATATGATGAAAATGTTTTATCAAAAAATGCTGGAAACCTTTGTCTTACTTTCAATTTCCTCCATAAAACTAAATCCACCTTTGTGTCCGAAAATCATTCATTAGCTCAAGAGATTTAAGAACCATCATCGACAACAGCAGCCTTTTAGCAGCCATGTTGAACATATATCTCCCTCAAGATTCGCTATTATATCATGGGCGTTGCAGGATACTTTCTAAACTTGTCTAGTTCTCCTCACCATCTCATATTCTGCTGGTTACGGTTTCGCATGTTATCCCTTAAGATCCACGTTACGAGTCGTGGTGTCTAGCGATTGTCCATGATTCTGACTAGCCCATTGCCATTTGAATTTTCCAATGGTTTCTATGATATCTCCTGTTGTCTCCCGGATATATTGTACCGTCATGTGATCTCTTCATGGAACGTTGAGCACGATTCTCGTATGCACGTTCCATGATTCTCAGTGTGAGAGTCAGTCTCTGGGTTAGTTTCTTTGTCTCAGCTCCATAGGTGACTATTGGAAGGATACATTGGTTGTATACCCTTCTTTTTAGAACTAATATTGAACTTCTCCTACTCAAACCTAGACGAACTGGATGAAAAAGGGCCGGAAAGTTGTTTTCCACATGAACTTCAGTAAAACAAATGTCAAGTGCAACGAACACGTGTAAAGGAAACACATGATAATCAAAGTAAAAAAAACGCAGGGCAGGAGAAAGTAGACCGTTACATCTACCCAGGACAACAAATCTTTATGAAACCTACAAAAGAAGAAGAAATAAAGCGAGGAATCACTCTAGGGAGGCAAGTGTTCGGTAGAACAATCTCAACTACCAAGATTTGAGAACACAAAAAGGTAGATATTTTGAGAATGTATTCCAATCGAAAGAATAATTCCTGCAAGCAAAAGGTTTATAACATGAGGCCATAGAATATAAGATAACGCCTTAGCTTGATTTGTTGTGTTAAAGTTTGCAAATCTCATTCACAGGAACCATTAATAAAGAATTTGAAATGAGATACGTAGTTTTGGAATAATATCGTATGGAGAAATGATATTTTGTTGTTGACATTTTAGATTTTAATGAAGCTAGTTTGAGCTTAGCGCAGCCGTGCTTATTTTTCTGATAATG
>OY735201.1:61255843-61275843 GCA_963457665.1 Thysanoteuthis rhombus
CCATATTAGGCGCCGACCGACCGACCGACAGACCCATTGAAATGTGTCTTTTAGAGATGCGTTGACGCATCTAAGAATCGACCATGACTGTCCAAAATACTTAAAGAGCGTGATTTTACAAAAAAAAAAGGTTAAACCAGAAGCATAGTTTTTATTTTTATGAAATAGCTGAAAATGAACCATGTTTGGTTTATTCGTCATTTGGCTCGTGAACTATATGCATGTCCTTTGAACAAAATGAACAAACTATACATGTTCTCTTTAGATATATGATTTTGGGAGAAGGGCACTAATTTTCCTCAATGAAATGAACTCGTGGTGATTGAAATCCAGGTTCTGGTTTCATCATCTGTAATAGGCAAACTCTACTTGTTGAACTTACCCCGACTTGCTCAATTCGTTCGCTGCTCATGAATAAGGATTCTGTTCCCCCGTTATCAGTAGTATTTATTTCTTTTGTCGTCATTAATATTAGTCTTAAAATTTCTAGAATCCATTGAAAATTGTGGCTTCTTCAAGTTTAATCTACCGTAATGATTCATTTTGCTTTAAGGAATTTCTCTGTACTAGCAACGAACGCCATTTTCGCGTCGTAATTTAATGGTAGATAAGATTACAATGCTAGAGCAGTGTTCATCGGCTTAAATACGGGCGTTAATGGCTACAGTGTAATGGTTACAACGCAATGCATGATACTCGTGAACATCTGGTTAAGTATTCTAGTTTTAGTCTTTTTTTTTTGTTTTTGCTTTTGGTTTGTTTGTTTTGTTTTTGTTTGTTTGTTTTTTGTTTGTTTTTTGTTTTGCTTATTCCCTGGTCCGTACATGTTGTTTATAAGTCATTTATTTTCCTTACACCGCAGGAGCTTCATACTCATCAGCAGCAGTCGCAGCCTTTAACGTCGGTCATTGACCATAGACCTTCCCGGAGTTTCGCCAGTTCTCTCTATAATATCTCCTGAAGCTGTCTAAACTGTCACGCCATCTGTCGGACACAGTTTTGCATATAATCTCTGGTGATCCACGTTCAGAGTCGTGATGTCAGGCGGTTGTCTAGCATTCTTGCATCAAGTTGTCCCTTGCCATTTGACCTGTCCCTCGCTATTGGTGCTTTCTAATGGATTCTATAATATCCGCTTATTGTTGTATGTTTTAGGGGGTTGTATGGAAAAGTAGCTGGATTCACAAAAAAAATAGTAAATTGATACTCACAACTTTATTTCCATTTCATAATCAAGGGGATCCCAGTTCAGAATCGACCAAAATGATAGTCTTTCTTTCAGCATTTTCTAAAGTGATAATACGAAGATTGACAAAAATGATGCCTGGAGAATTCACCATAAATAATGCGATAAATGGAAATCCAGTACAAGTCTACACAGGAGTTTCTCCTTCGTTTGGCCAAATCATACACAAAATAGTCCTATTCGTTCAGTAATGCTTGCATTGATTCCTGGATGCTGAAAATCTCTTTTCCTTATTTTCAATCATAGAAAAATAATTTGCAATGTATCACTAGAATAGAATTATTTACATTGTATTTCTATTCTAAAATCAGTAATGCATTCACATCATATATATTGTAGGCCTCTCTAATAGCCACACTTGTCTTAATACTTAGCCATATCTTTCTTCCTGATTTTAATGCGCAACATACAGATTGGGTGCCGGGACAAGCTGAAACAAATTTTAGAAAAATTCGGCGCTAAATCAATAATTTCTCCCTACCGCCAGAATGCTTTACTTTTTTAATGTATAAAATAAATAGAGCAAAGCAGGGCGATGATAGAGTAACGGTAAATTGAGTGGGCAGGGATTTTTTTTAATGCTAAAACATTCCCTTTCATGAGTTCAGATGCAATCTGTTTTTCTCCTATGGCTAGAATTATCTGTGTCAAAATAAACGTGATCATCGGAACGAATGACAATCATGACGTATTTGTTCAATTAATCCGAATGTCATATCACGGTTTATATAAACAGCTTGTTATAAAATAATCGTGTATGTAAAGTACCGTTAATAATGTTAAATTCTGAAAAAATAATTATATAATAAATCCTGAAAAACTTGTTAACGTTATTGAGGGATAGATGATTATTGAATTGTTTTATGATTAAAATAATCGATTTTTAACTGAAGTTTCCCAAGTCAATTGTTAAACGTAAACATTTTGTGTAACATTTTAATCGTAGTTTTTTTCTTTCCTTTTTACCTTTTTTTATGTTATTGGAAAAAAATCATGAAGCTTATTTTTGCATCCTTATCGCTTCACTTACTTTGAATTAGAAATTTAAAGTAAATTCAGGTCGAAGAAAATTTATTCATCCATGCAATAAATTATCAAATACCCAGGAGCCTTGCTTGGGCTTTAGATAGATTGATACAAATAGATTGAGAAATAGATATGAACGGGGAAAAATAGATTGATAGACTAACAGACTGTGATTGGTGGATATAAACGTACTGAGATAGATCAGAAAATATGGTGGGTAAAAAACAGAAATACCTAAGTAATATATGATTGGCTATGTGTAAGTATGCTTGTGGCAGGTGTTGAAGAGTATGCTCATGTAGTTCAGCGAGATGAATTATTAGTTCCCACTTCAAGGGGCTTAGCTGAAGATTTGGAGGCCAAGGAGGCATGTTTCTTTGAGGGGCCCACTCCAACATTTGTTGAGATTTGTTATTGTATACCAGCTTTTTTGAGTAGATCGAAAACAAATGGTAGCCTTCCTCGAGATGATCTTCCGAAACCTGGACTGGGAGAATAGAGGAATCAAAAAAGACGGTGAATAACTGGGCGACAATAGGTTCGCAGAGAACCTACACGACCTCCAACTAATGCTTGATGAACTAAACGAAGTAAGCAAGAAAGTCGGCCAACACATGAACTTCAGTAAAAACGAAAGTCATGTGCAACAATCTCATGGAGAATAAGAACATAACTGTCAAAATCGAAGATGCAAAACTGGGGAAAGTAGACCCGTCATTTGGCAAGAATAGCAGACAACCGATGGACATCACGACTCACAACATGGATCCCCACATGCCGACAGAATACAAGATGGAGAGATGTACTAGACAAATTCAGAAAATACTGGCTCTGCGACACCCATGATGGAGAAATGTGGCGGATCCTTGGAAGGTTTATGTCCAACGACGGAAATTAAAAGACTGATGATGATGATGACCATTTCATTGTATTATATTGATAGAAATGCAGTCATTGAACTACTATTCATAAAGCTTTTGGGGGCCCAGGGCGATTCGAAATCGCCACCCGTCCCCTCCCACACTAACACCCCTACTTATTTGATTGACTTGAAACCCGATGTAGTCATGTCTTTGATTTGCCACCATTTTATGTCATTGGAACACGACTGAGGTATTTTTCTCACTTTTTGTGTTCAAAATAGAAATATTCGTATATGCTTTTTTTTCTATTGAAGGTGAAATGAATAGGAAAAAAATATCATATCACGATTTGAAAATATTTCTTTGCTTTTTGACGTGCATTCAGAGTGAGTGTGAGGTTAAACTTATAGGTGAGACAAAAACGTCTCCAGCGTCTCTGCGCGTGGGTTGGTGATTTTGCATCAACTAGGATAGACCACTTACAGAGAGTGTATCACAAAAAATAAGCTATTTATTAATAAACCAGGATATACCCGTCAAAAATGACGGTGTTATTTAAGTATGGATCGACAGTAAAAAGCCAAAAGCCAATGTAGTAGGTAATTCAATCATGAAAAAAGTCAAATAAAAAAAATCATTTTGAAATATAATCATACAAGATACGAGTAAGAAAAATGTATACTTGCACAATGTGTTAATATAATTGTAAAAATGTTGATTTTTGTCTTTTTAATTGAACGGGACACGGGGAAATATCCATGCAATAGCAAGATTAAACAATCTTATTTTACAAAGTGTAGTTTACATGTGGATACATGCCATCATTTTCAGAATATTTTAACATAAGAAAGGCAAAGATTATATAAATGCAGTGGCAAAATCTAACAGTCTTTCTTTACAAAGTGCCATTTTGCGACTGCATTAATCTATCTTTGTCTTTTTATATTTGAATATTCTTAATATAGACGAAAACTATTAATGCAGTGGGACACAAGAGCTATTTACTGTGGCTATCCGTACCTCTATAACACCGTCATTTTTACGGGTATATTCAAGTATATATAGAGAGTGAGAGAAAAAGAGGGGAAGAGAGAGGGGTAGAGAGAGAGAGAGAGAGAGAGAGCGTGCATGTGTTCGTATAACCATAATTATCAAAACGTTGATTAAAAAAACAATTTGATTTTTTGGAATCCACCCAAAAACGTTATATTGTTGAACGATGCTGCGGAAATACGATGAAAAAGAAAATTCATTAGATAAATTTCGAATTAATTTATGTAACTTTCATATCACACTAATGGCATAGTATCCAATTTAGTAATATTGTAATTATAACCTCCGCCGAAACCTTAATAAATCAACCTTTTCACCACTGATACATTCTCAGAGGAAATCAAAAGGTCTTCTAGATTGGGAGCAGATAATTCACTTGTTAAATTGTCTAATATATATTTTTAGAAGTTAGACTGTCATTGTTCACCTTCCGTGAATCAATTAGTAAATATGTAAGACAGGTCAAATGCTTTTCAAAACTCACCTTAGCTATAATAATTATTGCCCAGAAAGAGGAATCGTGTGAGTAGTGGATTCGAATCACCAAACCATCTCTTACAGGATGAACATCTTAACCGTTTGAGCAACTGATGCAGACACAGTATCTTGGGAATGTATTTTCATTTATAAACAGAATATACCTTAATTTGAAATCTTTCCAATGACTGACACTAGGATCATTGTTAAGGGCTGTAAATTGGGGGATCTTTAGCACGTTTTTTTCTTCTTGAGATTAGCATTCGCAATGTCAGGAAAAATGTGTCTGAAAAGTTATGTGTAATTCGGTTTGGTGGTTTAAAAGAGTATAACATTGTAACGAATTTGAAACAAAACATTTCCCAAAGCTCCATATCTTTTGAATATCAGAGCAAATTTTGTGATTCAGTTTAATCAAAAAGGTACTCACAATTAAGATCTCTGCAAAATAACATAAACTTTATCAACATTGGGTAAGATCTTTTTAAAATTAAGGTCGTCAGTTCGTGTGAAAACTTATGTCAATCATATTAAGACAGCACACTAATGGTGGCTATTTTTCGGCTAGATCTAGCTGATTTTGTTCTCTGCTTAGCCGATAAAAATCTTCAGTAGCCTAAAAACTTGTCAATAATAAGCAAATTATATTTTATAGATAACTAAAGACGTGCATTTGATATTCTTGCCAATAAAGTTAGCTAAAAATGGGAATAATTCAGCCGATTCCAGCCAATTTTGAATGTCACTCAAAGTAAATCACTTTCTCATAATTTTTATTATTTTCTTTTTGCTTGAAATCGATAAAGTGAATAGTAACGGGACGTTTTGCTTTGAGAATATTTTTGAAGTTTGAAACCAATTTTTCTTCAGCAAATCCACAACAATTCTTGTAAGTATGTTAAAAGTAGATGTATAATTTTCATCAATATTTTGTTTTGGAATCTTAGTATATACTTATTTTATTTGATAATTGTGTTTTAGATAAGTATAAAACATTTTAGCCATTGACTTAGCAGGAGGTGGGAAAGATTCAGCTGACTTCTGCTATTTTTGAAGCAGTTTCAGACGAAAAAATCCAATTTGAATTGGCAACATTGGTTAAACACAGCTGCTTGTTTCCTAGCCTAGACAATCAATATATGAACAGGAAGATAAATGTCAACGTCCGAGATTCGTAGGTGTATTGTAAAACTGCGTGGAATGCATATTAGCCTGTGACACAAAAATTCGAAGAAAATCTTTTTGCGTCGTGGCACACGTGCGAATCCGATGAAAAGCTATAGTGAATTAAATATCTTGTTGAAGTCACAAGAACAGCCTCCGAAAGATGAAGACAAATGTGATGACAACAGCTGGACAAAGATTTGAAGAGGAGAATAAATGGTTCAGATCAGACACAAGTAAAGACATCGAAAGAATTTCCATGAAAAAATTTCGGGAATTGGCCCGCTGCTGACAAGAGGAGATGAGTCTCTTACTGTGTCTTCGTTTCAAATTCTCTACTTCTCCCGCTATCAGCATGGCGCTTTTGTTTTTGACAAGTCAACAGATGAGAAGATAGAGCTAATTCTAAGCTGTACGCTGATTGGCCAGACAATTCGAAACTCGGCGTACGGGAGACAGCTATTGGCCAGCCGACCTCACAACATATTCCCGCTAAAACAAATGGTACCCTTCGATGTGCGAATACGTGATTCGCTACACCTGACTGAATGTATCCGTCTCAGACTCAAAAATAATTACCCAATGATATCCCATTTGTGCAGGAGACATACTAGCCATATAATGCGTATATTTGCAAATTCATTGTCTGTTTGTTTGTAAGAACTCAAATGGGATGTGCTGATTGTTTGTTTCTCCTGTCAGTGTTTCTCTTTTGAGCCCGAGGCAAATTTGCCAAATTATACACACAAAAAAGAATTCTACTTTTCAGAAAAAAAAATCGGAACATTTCATCAAAGTCTAATAAAAAAAATTGACTTTGAGGTAAAATTGTGTTATTAATTATCACACGTGAACTATCTAAATAAATTAAAAATGATCCCTAGAGTTTATTCTTCGAAAGGAAATTGATAAGATGCCTATTCATCGAATTTTTCATTCTTATTTTCAAAACTTTCCTTGAATTATTTGAAAAAACTTATTCATGATAATTCTTCTCTGATTTGCTATTTGTTTTGGGGAATATTTCTGTACATAAATAATCTTCTGTTGTTTACTGCAATCCCAACCAGCTAATTTAGTAGGTGTTTCAGTTTCGATAAATCAAGTACATACCCTTCTTGGTTAAAATTCGTGAAATCGTAATTAATGAGATCATTATAGAAATACATTTTTTCGGATACATAATTAACTGATTCTGAATCGGACTTCGGTTTATTGGAGACGTTTTTCATTTTTAAGAAAAGCCAACTTTTTACGAGAGGCGAGTAAATTGGCTCCAAAGTCGACGATCGATTTACAATGTATGCATCAGACAGAATTAGACACTGATTTTGTGACCCTCTTTGTGACACCCGATGTTCAGTTTTCAACAGAAATATCAACTATGACGCCTAATATCCAAGTATATATAATATATAAGACACCTGATTGCAGTAATCAGTTGCCGTTTTTTTTAAAACTAGCCACTTGTAGCCCCTAAAATGGCAATATGATGATATCAAAATGGCTACATGATGTGCCTTCACAAAGCCTGTCCCTAAAAACATGCTGTATTGACTAAGTATTGATTAAGTAAATGTTATTGGTGAGGCATTGTCACAGAAAACAGACCCCAAAAGATAAGACATACGTATTAGGTTCTCACCATTAAATTATTCTTTATTTCCGATCTGCGGTTTCAACTTGGCGATGGTAGAATTACGATATGGTAGTGGCGATAAAAAGCAACAGAGATAAGATAAAACAAATACTAATAAAAAAAAATAATAGTAAACGACTATGCCTTATCTAAGTAACTCAATTACTAATACGTATAATATAAATGTTCTGCATGACTATGTATGTATTCGTAGGAGTGAATAAAAGTTTTGAAGTTTTGGGGTTGTTTTTTTTTCAAGAATCCTACCTGTGATATTATAGATTCCATAAACAAATGATAAAAACATAGCAACAGGTGTGAAACTCTTTTTAATGCTTTTGCAAAAACAAAAACCGGGACAAGAAAAGGCATTTTTATTTATGCATGTATTACAATATACAGATACGTAGATATTCTTTTTGTATGGTTGCTTCGCATAACACTTGAGCGCGTATTATTAGCTGATTTGTATGAAACTACGCTTTTGTACACCTTAGAGCACTTAGGTGCATTTCTCGGCGTACATATTCCATGCTTGCATGATGCGTGGGCAAATTTAAGAGTGTCTATGTGTCCACACAATTATGTTCAGTGGCTGCTTCCACATCTGTGTGCGCATGCGCTTTCGCTAAACTAAAAATCGTTGGCTTCAAATCTGTGACGGGAAGAATCCAGAATCTGTGTGCGTATGTGCATTTAAATGCGTCGGTACAAAACAAGAAAAAGTGCAGTACCTGTTCAAATACTATGACGTTGTACATACAATTCTTGATAGCAATTATTTTCTGTAATAAAACTATCCATTTTCCACTGAGTTTCCATTTAATGCCCGTCAAAATGAATAATCATTGCATGAGAAATAAGGCGAAAAATACCGTTCGAAAGGCAATATAATTCATTGTAAAATGAAAAAGTTATATATATATATATATATATATATATATATATATATATATATATATATTGTAAACATGGATAGTTTTCTTTCTTTCTTTCTTTCTTTCTTTCTTTCTTTCTTTCTTTCTTTTTTCTTGTACTTCCAATTTTTTTATCTCGAGATTTGATTTTCAACAGAGGAAACATACGACGAATGTATAAAAAATATTCCTCTTTCATATATTCTATATCGTATCTTCCTATCCTAAGCAATGCTTTCTCTCTCTGATTATCCCCCAACCCCTTATTAAGATAACAATTGTGTTTCTTTGTTAGAAGCACCGTCTCTCTCTCTCTCTCTCCCTCTCTCTCTCTCTCTCTCTCTCTCTCTCTCTCTTGTGCCGTTTTATTTTATTTGTTACAAATGCTATTAATCTATTCAAATCTGGTCTTGACATGAAATTTTTCCTGTTTCTAAAACTGTTATTTTACGTCATAGTTTAAAAAAATTAGGACTGTCGATTTGCGTATCAGTCAGATAGAATCGTATCAGAGGCCAACGTTTACGAATGGAAGTTTCGGAACGGATTTTATATTTGTTGAACAGAAATCTAGAAAAAAAACGTGGAAAAGAAAATGGCGCTGACAATTCTTTCTATTAATCAAATGGAACAAAGCAAAAAGAATTATCCAACAATTTCTCTCTTTTTTTCCAATGCTATCAGAATCTTCTGCGTCACTCTTAGCGTTTAGCTGATTTCATTTTGCCAATGCGTTTAGCTGATTTCATTTTATCGATACGTTCAGCTGATTTCAGTTTATTAATGCATTTAGCTGGTTACATTTTGCCAGTGCATTTAACTGATTTCATTTTGCCAATGCGTTTAGCTGATTTCATTTTACCATTGCGTTTAGCTGATTTCATTTTCCCCATGCGTTTAGCTGATTTCATTTTGCCATTGCATTTAGCTGATTTCATTTCACCAATGAGTTTGACTGATTTCATTTTACCGATGCGTTTAGCTGATTTCAGTTTATCAATGCATTTAGCTGGTTACATTTTGCCAGTGCATATAGCTGATGGCGGTGGGCTGGCCATGTTGCAAGAATGGCAGACAATCGATGGACATCACGACTCACAACATGGATTCCCCGAGACCACATGCGCAACCGAGGCCGGCAAGATGTTAGATGGAGAGACGAGCTAGACAAGTTCAGGAAGTACTGGCTCCGTGACGCCCATGACAGAGAAGTGTGGCAAATCCTGGGGAAGGTCTATCTCCAACGACGGACACTAAAAGACTGATGATGATAGCTGATTTCATTTTACCGATTCCAAAAATTTCAGAAATTGACTTTTCGAAGAGCAATATTTGTATTCTTTGCACAAAATGACTGGTTTCTTATTTGTAGCAATCGTCATACAAGTATGTGCGTACAATCATTGCCTTTATAGCACGGCATACATGAGACATACATACGTATTTTTGCTTATGTTTCAGTTTCATCCGAACTCTGCACCGCTTTTCATCGATATATTTGTCCAATTCTGCTCTTATATATTCAGGGCATATAATTTGAAATATCCCTGGTTCTGCCCCAAAATGTGAGTACTTCTTCCTTACATCATTGTCCACGTGGGAGAGGTAACCCCTGAAAATTCCTGAATCTATTTCAAAATGTAAACTCTTCCTACCAAAACCTTTCAAAAGATTTCACTGAAATCTATTGATAATTTTTGGAGATATTTTGATGTGCATATATAGTTACGATGCAAGAAGTCACTCTGGAAAAATCCTGGATCTTCCCCAAAATGTAAACACTTCTGCTTAGTCAATGACCCACCCTACCACGAATGTATAAAAATCTAGTCCAGAAAATTTCACCCTCGATACTGCAATGCCTTCTGTGTCTAATACCATATCTGGCGAATTTCAACAAATTGCGGTGCATGGGATATTATGAGAACTGCTGATCCAGATAACTTTAAACTTTGACACTGCAAAGTTGGTGTCCAGACTAGTATGTCTGGCGAATGTCATCTTTATACAATGGCTATTTGTCAAAAAATCGCAATGTTTGAACACAGAGATCCTTCATTCGTTGTTATATAAGGTAGTAAAAGCTATAATTCACCTTGTTTCCATTGGAAAAACACATTGTAAGTAGGTTTCAATTTGAAATAATTGGATTTCGTCCTTTTTTTATAATAATGCTAATTGCAACAAGTAAAATAGCGACATATATTTTTTAAATGCCGTTACGTTATTTTTACTATAATTTGATTTAATCTCGTTCAACTGAAAAGTTCACCAGAAATAAAAAAAATTATACTTTCTCTCTCTTTCTCTCAAACATTTCAAAACTGTAAACCACACTCGTGGACGCTGGTGACGTATGCATTTAGGCAAAAAACTACATCAATTTTAAGATGATTTTTTTTTTCGTAAAGTAAACATCAACGCTTGAGGACTGTAAATCCGAACGACTTCAATTTTGACACTGAAAGAGCGAATAGACGAGCAACTGAAGACCCTGCTGTCGTATAACTACTGTCCATTTTTATATGCCTATTATCGAAAATCGAAATGGAGCCTATATATATATATATATATATATATATATATATATATATATATATATATATATATATATATATATGTATATATATATATATATATATATATATATATATATATATATATATACTTCTCTTTTGAAATAATTAAATTGAATTTAAGAAACTAAATCAACAATGAGGGCAGGAACATTGAGGTTTTCCTTTGAGTCTATCACTGTGACTCTCAGCCCACCATCAAGAGTATTCATTTCTATCATTTATCTCCCTCTCCTTCTCTCTCTCTCTCTCTCTCACACACACACACACACACACACACACTCACATGCACACACACATACTTGTTGACTATCTCTGTTGCTTCATTTCAAACCTGAATATTCTCTTCTCTTAAACAACAGATCACTTTTTTCAGATTTTCATCTTCCTAAATTTCCTTCGGTTCATTCTCTTCTGGCCCACTCTTCGATCCTTCCCTGTATTCAACATTTGGGTTCATGCCGTCTTTCAATTACTGATTGTCTTTCCCAATCGTTTCGTAATTTACGATTTTTTCTCAGTTTTTTTTTAGTTTTTTTTTTTTTTTCTCAACGATTTTTCACCTCCTCAGATTTTGTTTTTCTGGTCCTTTTTTTCCCCTTATCTAATATATTAGAGATTGTTTTTATTTCATTTTCATCTATTTATATCATTCTTTGGTTCATGTTCTTGCAATCTTTTTTTTCCATTTCTCTCTCTCTCTCTCTCTCTCTCTCTCTCTCTCTCTCTCTCACACACACACATACACACACATTGTGTGTAATCTCTGCACTCTCTTTCCCTGTCTCTACACAACTCTCTGTACCAATCTCTATCAATTTCTTTCTGCATCACACTCTTCTTTTCTCTCCCTGTCTCATACTCTATCTGCACGGTATTATCTCTCTAAATCACAGCCTCTTTCAGTACTTCTCTCTCTCTCTCTCTCTCTCTCTCTCTCTCTCTCTCTCTCTCTCTCTCCCTCTCTCTCCGACTTATCCCACCCTCCTTCCATGCATCTACTCCTCTCTATCTACATATCTATCAATCTTATTCTATGCAAGAGTGTTACTTTTGGGATAATGTATCTTTGCAAATTCAATAATTTCACGCTTCGATATCTAATAATGTTTGCGTAAGTTTGATTTTTCAGAATCTAACTTGGAAAAAAAAAGGTTCAGATATTTCCCGACGGAGTTTCATATTCAATCCTAATAGTTAAAAAAGCAAATTTTGTGGCACATGTCAAGGATATAATTTTAGGCCATTTAAATTAATTCCTTGAGAGTTTTATCCAATTCTTGAGTCTGCAAAACGTGCTGAAGCGTATTATGAACCGTGAAATTTGGTAATATGAGTGATTGGTCAATTATTCAATTGGATTTCGTATTAGTGATTAGATTATTAGACACGAGGCGGCTTGGTTAAGGCTAAAACACTAACTTGACCACCACAATTGTAGCTTATTGGAATCGGCGTTTAAATGTAAGAAACTTTGTTGAGCTTGAGGTGGCAACCCCCATCGTCATCATCATCATCAGACTTTCACATCTGTCGTTGGAGGATTAAACGATTCGCCACGCCTCATAGGAGTCACAGAGCCAATATTTCTAGAACGTGTTTAAATCATCAAACTATCTTCAATTTTGCAAGACACAATTATGCATATGATCTCAGAGAATCTATGAGTTGAGTTGTGATGTAAAGCGTTTGTCTGTCATTCTTGCAACTGCCATTTCAATTTTCTAACGTTTTTCAATATTTCTGACCCCTGTTTGCAATCTAATGTAATGTGCTGTCTTGTGATATCCCACATGTGATGTTAAGCCTGATCTTTTTTGTGTATGTTGCATGGTTCTTATTCTTGTGGTTGATCCAGGTTTTAGCTCTAGATGATGACCAGTGGGACGCATTGCTTGTATACTCTTCTTTTTAAAACTAATGGGATTTTATTGTTTTTGTCGATTGAGCTTTTACCTTTTGTTCGTTCCTCAGACCGATCCACTAATGTACTGAGTTTGATTCTCACTAGGTGCCCCACTACCCTGGCTTCTTGCTAGACCAGTGGTTCTCAAACAGGAGACATTTGGTTCCCAGGGTATACATTTCCAAAAAGAAATTTCCTAAGGGAAAGAATTTAAGTCGGTGCAGGGAATTAAGGAGGAATCTCAGACCAGGGAAGAATGGATAATGGTTAATATAATAGTGAAAAATTACTGGATGACAATTCAAAATGGGGGTGGAATGTGCAAGCTTGGCATTGCAAGGGGGGTCTGGGTCTTTGTGAACAACTGTGCTAGAAGAGATTAATCTTTGTGAATAACCATTTTGAAAATGGTTTTTTCGGACAAAACCAACTTTGGCATGAGACAATATTTGTGTTATACTGAACAAGATACGTGCAATGTGCAATGGTTTTTAAGAAAAACATGCTAAAGGTTGCTTTATATCAGGTACTTAATGCGAAAATCTTTTGCTACGGCATCAAAACTCTTTAGTAAAGAACAATAACTCAGGGATCAGTGGATAGTCTTTCAATCAGCAGTACCAAAAGCATATCATTTATCGACATGAACGGTATATTTTTATATTCTACCGGTGGCAACACCAACTGCATAATTAACAATAGCAAAACAATGTGGTAAATAACTAACAATAACATTATTAATGTGTTTATGGAAGGGATTAAGAATTACGGTACCGATGATTGGTTTATTAGAAATCATATGTTCCCAATTCTTATGTCTTACAGGCGTTTATTTCTCTCTTGATAATCTCATTGAATCCGGTCAGAGAAATCATTTCTGTGAGCTGAGAAATGTAACTAACACAAGCACAAACCTTTTTTTACAAAATATTCAAGTTATTGAATATCAAACAATCACCGATATTTGTGAGTTTTTTTCCTTACTTTTTACTTATGCATATACACGCTTTCCCCTAGCTAACGCCCAATCAGTGATAATTGTAAAAGTTCTCACCCTTTGTTGACCTTCATAGAAGCCTTTGTGGTTGCTTCTTCGATCACATCGGCCCTTATTTGCAATGTCTTTCTTCTATCGATCTCTTTCAGTACGTTTACATCAACATTTCAATGAGCTTCCTTTATGATTGAAAAGACCCATTACAAGTACATAATGCAAGGAATCAGTGTTCAAGCCGAAGTAAAAACAAGATTTCGGTATGCTGATTTTCGAAGCATGAAGACCTTTCCAACTGCACGAGTGCTGCAACAACCATTCTTTTATCCTTTGTGTGTATCTGCTATAACTAAAATGGTCTATCAATCTATCTCAATGTGTATATATATATCTGTTTATTAATCAATCCACTTATCCCTGTCTGTTCATATCAATCAACTTATTCCAGGCTGTTGATATCTATTTCATATATCTAAATATACAAGGACATTCATATCGATCTTAAATCTCTCTCTCTCTCTCTCTTCCTTCCTTCCTTTCTCCTCCCTTCTCTCTCACTTTCTCTTATTCTTTCCCTCTTTGTCTCGTTTATAAGCTCGCGTTTTCACAGTTCAAAATATTCATTGGAGTTTGACACTTGTTTATGCTGGATTACTTATTTAAGACAACTTCACTACTCAGAAATCTCAAAGTCAAGCCTGCAAGTCGATAAAACAAACCCCCTGATGTTTTAATTGCCAATCACATGATACAGAATCTCCTTCTATGTTTTCTTCTTCCTACGTAAAACTTGATAAAACTCGTGTATGAAATGACCAGCCCATAATCGATTGATCCATTTACAAATGCTGCTTAAACCAATTTACCAAATGCTATTCCTCGAAAGCGGACAATATTAATATGCCTGGGGAAATATTCGCTTCATTTTGTTGTTTCTCTAAATCACATGATGTAAAGTAGGTTTGTTTGCCTTAAAATAAACAAAATTGAAAGAAACGGTGAAAATGGCCGCATTCAGAATAAAGCGCATGCGCATAATTACATTTGACCACAGCAGTCGGCTCCTGGTTGTTCATCTTTTTCAATAGAGACCCAGGCATAAATTGATCCTAACAGTCGATAAGGTTGGCTCCTTGTTCATTCTTTCTATCTAAAACGTGTGTCTTATGATGTACTGTGATATATAGATTGGTTGTATCTGAAAAAAAAAATAACATCACGAGACCGAACGTTCGACGAAGCACAACGTTTACACCCAGCATTCTCGAGAGAACTTGATAAATATGTTAAAGAGACCGGGTCATTAAAAGTGGACAAATGATGGAGCCGATTACATAGCACGTGAGTGAGGCTAAAAAAAAATTAGGCAAGCGTTAAAAGAGTAACGAGATCGTTTATAATAGTAGTAAGTATTAAAACAAAGATAGATAAACATACTAACAGATAAGAAATAGGGATGGTAGCGATGGAAGAGATAGAATAGGAAGTCTCCTGCTGAATGTCCAGCACTGGTCTACGAAGGAGAGGAGAGGCAGTATAATTGCGGACTATGCGTACATAATCTCCTTCTCCGTCCGTGCGCTTAATTCAGTGATGAATATCGATCACGTAGATAGAGCATTATACAGTGAAACTACGTCAGGCTAAGGACTTATTGATCCACCCCTGCATCTACATATATGAGTTGCCAAAACCTTAATAACTAAAATAGTCACATTTATTAACAAAACCTTACATAAGAATTGGTTTTATTTAAATTAGACTGAATATTTTCTTCTCCTCGTTTTCCTTCACATTATTATGATTATTATTATGATTATTATCATTATCATCATCATCATCATTGTTATTATGATTATCAAAGATTATACATTATTGTCTTGATCTTTTCTATTCAATCATCCCAGGAACAACAACGTTATTTTTTTCTTTTCAATCGATTCGAAATTTGCATCCGTCTCGAGATCACCTACGCCCATTCACTAATTGAAACATGATTCCCAATATTTCTGTCCGGGGTTCGCCATCTTGGAAAATAGGAGAAGAATCAAACGAATCGAATGTTGCTTAACTGCTCATTAGATTTTCCAGAGAGTCAAATGCTGCCGTGGACTATTGTTTCATCCCAGGCAGAGAAGGGAAATTGCCCAACCGCTTAGCAATACACGTCCGCCAATAATGACAAGAAAACGAAATGCTGTTTGATTATACGGATACCATTGGTATGCTGGTGCTCTTGTTCATCAAAGGCCCCTTTATTACGGCAGAAAATGGACGGCAAAATGGATTGAAGCTGATAAACAAGCTGAGAAGTCATCATCATCATCAGCAGCAGCAGCAACAGCAACCTTTTAGCCTCCGTCATTGGACATAGACCTCCGCAACGATTTGCCAGACTTCTCTATCATGGGCGTCGCGACAGGAGTAATTTTGAACTTGACTATTTCATGTCATCTTATATTTTACTGGTAACAGTTTTGCATATGATCTCTGAGCATCCACGTTTTGAGTTGTGATGTCATTCTTGTGACATGGCCAGACCATAGCCATTTGAGTTTTCTAATGGATTCTATGATATCCCTGTTTTCTCTCTCTAATATACTGCACTGTTTTGTGATCTCTCCATGCTGTGCATGATTCTCCCATGTGCACGTTGCATGGTTTACGGTCTGTGGGTCAATCTTTTGTTTGGGTTCCACGAGTCGACTCCATAAGTGACTATCTTGAAGGATGCTTTGGTAATAGACTCCTATTTTGAAAAAAAAAAACAAGGGATTTTCTTGTTCTTAAAGGTTGAGCTTACTCTACCAAAAGCCACCAGTGCTTAAAAAACAAGTAAATGCAGAGATCTGGATGAATCGTTCAGATTCCTAAACAATACGAGGCGCACTCAGGAAGAATAAATGCAAGGAAAACTGTTTTAACTTCGGGTTATAAGTTATCTCCCCCAACCGAAAAACTGTAATGCAACATTATATAAAAGATTCCAAATCGTTACTTCAACAAGTAAGGATTTTTCAACCTAAGCGTTCAGCACGGGGCGAATATTTCTTTCTTTCATCCCTTTATGTATAGTTTGGAATGAATGAAACCTCATTGATTTTTATTGATAGATGTTGCTTTATATCTATTTATCTATATATTTATCTATCTGTCGATCAATATATATATATATATATCAGCAATTTATCAAGAGTGATAGGTTATTTTTAGTTTTAATCTAATTACTTTTAAGTTACCGTTGAGACATTATTTGAAATTAACTGAAATAGATTTTATTACTTGGATTTTACTGATGAAATGAGATCGTCTCGAGAATGACTAAATTTCTTAGATTATTCAAGATTTTCAATTTGAAAAAATATTATTATGTCATTCTCATGGTGTAATTCACAAATTCTTGAGTTTGAATGTCCTCACTTATAGAAGATGATAGAAATTAATAATACTATGTTTAAATTTTGGTTTTGTAATTGATAAAAATTTATATATTGTTTATGTATTGAATAAACTAATAGATATATAAGTAGATTTTAACTCTATATGACAATTTGATAATATATACAATAAAGAACAAACATTATTATACAATAAATCTAATAAAGTAATTGAAGAATTCCTATGACAAATATTTTTGGTATTCATATCAGTAATTATTCTTCTACAATGCCTATATTCTGTATCATTCTATATTATTAGTTTTAACTTGAGCTTTTTCAATATGACAGCATTTAGAGAGCATTTTGCTCCTTTGATTTAGCAAAATCTTTTTGTCTTTAAATGATAGAATTTTATTTTTCTTGTCGTTAAGTATTGACCATTCGACCGCAGGACTGAGTCCTTGGGGATGGTTTTCAAAACAATTTCGAAAGTGTTGTTTTGTTTATTGGTTTTCATAGAGAAAAGTTTTTTCGTCGTTGTGATACCTAGATTTCCTGCTGCCCATAGATGCTCCTATATAATGTTCTTGATATTTGGCTAGGTATATGTTCTTTTCAGTCAGACATTGATTGTTTAGGAGACATGTATCTTTCTTTTTTAAATTATAGTTTATGAAGATATATATATATATATATATATATATATATATATATATATATATATATATATGTGTGTGTGTGTGTGTGTGTGTGTATGTGTGTGTGTGTATGACTCACAGGCTACTCTTTTTATGTAATCTATTTCAGAGTACCAGTGACAAAAACATTATCAAGAGAGCTAGCGATTTTTTAGGATAAGAGATTGTCCCAGAAAACCTTCGTCGGAATATTATTCAACATTTTCTCTTCATTTGTGACTCATTTAAATTCTACATGTACATATGAAAAACTAAAACCATTTCAAGCTGCATGTTTTACTGAAGCTCCTTTCCTATTTTCTATGGATATTCTTTAATCCCAACACACTAGACCAGTGAACCAGTCAACTAAGAGAGCTTGGTAACCATTGCACGACAGTAAGTTCCCAAATACTTATTTACTAAAAGGACTTCAGTCCGGAACAAAGATAAAATGTATGGCACCCATTGAGGATCGTACTCACTAAACTAACGAACCAGTCTTCGAGTTTAGGATGGTATATCGGACGCCTGCAAGTTGTTACTTAATTTCATAGATATGCTCTATTTATAAGTGAAAACAAAACGGTATTTTTTAGTTTCAGCTCTACCCCGTTATTCGAATGTAGTGTTATAAGGAAACATTTTATAAGCCGAAATTGCGTCAAACGAAGGAGAAATCGCCATATATATTTATATTGGGAAAAATGCTTATTCTATGTCCCCCAGTTGTATGCTAACACATAACACATCTGCGAGCTCACAAGAGCTTCTCTGGTATCTCAGGACTCCTCTAACAAACAGATCAACGAAATAGATATAAAGTACAGGTGCTGACAGATACAGTTCAAAGCTATAGTGGTCTGAGGTCAAGGTTTTTTTAAAGGCAAGTTAGCATTGAGTGAACCGTCGGGGCATCTAGGAAAATCCAACTTTGAACTGAATCATATTTATGTTGCACCCAATGAGAATTGAGCTCATTATCGTTGGTTTGCACATACAGCGTTCAAATGATATGCAAAACATTACCCGGATATTTTCGGCAAATTACCTTGGAGGAAGTACGGATCCCAAAATAGACAGAGAACAAATTTTACCAATCCTCCCAAGACTTGCCGTAGGATTGCATAATTTTCTGCTAAAAATATAAATTCGTGAAAACTGAACGTGAAAGACAATATAAATCTCTGCTAGTGAGTATATTCTGGCAGGAGTGAAAAAAAAGGTAATATTTCAGAAACGAAAAAAGAAATAAAACAGTAATTCAACTTCATTTTTACTTCAATCAAAAGGTCAGGTTTAATATGGTTAATCTTCTGAATATGTCAATGGGAGTCGAAATTAGTATAATTTGTTTAGTCCTCAACTATGTGATAACCACGAAAGAATGTACTTGGTGCTATCAATTATTTTTAGAAATGTGAATGGGAAGATCAAATGTTTCCAGCTATTTTGAATCACCTTATATATATGTAAATATTAATAGATCTATTTTTATGTACATATATAATTGACTTCACACACACACACACACATGACCTCGCAGAATCTAATAAAGAAAAGTATACACAGATATACACATCCAGACATGTGTATTCACCAACATGTCTACATTTATATAAGAATTGGTGTTACACACTAATATGCCCACTATACACGGCCATGTGTATATTCAAATATGTGTGTGTGAATGTGTTTATATTAAAATATATCTAGTGACAGTAATAGAATACGTAAATGCATGTTTGCGTGTGTTCATGCATGAGTGTGTGAGCATGCATCCTTGAATTCTGTGCATATCCGTGTGATTGCACAAGTGCACATCTATGCATTATAAGAGTTTGTAGATAAGATCCATGAGAGAATGAGAATGTGTATATTTGAAAGCAAATGCGCATATCTGAGATAACTGGATGTAGGACTATGGAGAACTTCCCTCCCTCTCTTTCTCTCTCACACACACACACTCACAAACACATATGTGGGCACACTCTTCCTTTCTTTATGTATCCGTGCGTGTGTGTGTGTGTGTGTATTGTAAAAAAATTAGGCATTATCGGTAGGTACTTACATAACCATGAA
>OY735201.1:62018343-62063343 GCA_963457665.1 Thysanoteuthis rhombus
TGGGTATCCCTGTTAGCATGTATCTATAGGTCTATGACCCGTCAAATATTCAAGGAGTAAAACAAAATGGAATGGAGCTTTTAGCCTTTTGGTCCCTCGATAGGCAAAACTTTCCTTTCACTTTTGAGCTCTTAAAGTAAGAAGAGAAATCTTCCCTCTCCTTTGACCCTTCAAGGGGCGGGAATTTCCCATCACTTTTGACTGTTTGATGGGAAAACAGGTTCCTTTTCTTTTTAAACTATAATTTTTGACCCCTAAAACAAGGAAAGACTTCTCATCCAGATTTTCACACCTCACCTCCACCTGGAATAATTTTCTTTCAATTTCGAGCCCATAAAAGGTGAAAAGGATTTTCTCCACTTGGTACCAATGAGTGGAGATATTTCTCTTCAATTTTGTCCACGTAAATAACTATGTAAAAATAGGAAATGCATTGGTAACCTCTCTTACAATGAGCAATGTGGTTAGCTTGGTTTGCTGTCCGTAATACTTGACATTGGGGTAGAAGTTTTGACGATAAATATACGTTAATACCACCAATCTGAGCTATGCATTCTTCCTGGTAGACAAATTCAGTATTTTTCTAAAGGAAAAAGTCTCAATCCAAATATAATCATTGCTATGTTCCTACTGGGATCAGAGAATAGATCAAACGAGAAAAAACACACAAAAAAACCCCAGACATACAAGGACGCACGTCATACAGTAATGATCAGCTAGGTTATCCTCTTTACCGTTTAATCGGTTAAATCATCATAGATCTGCCACCATCGATATTCTGATACCAAACTATGCTAAGTTATTGCAACAATACGAAAAGTTACATTTCATATTTAAACTAGGTACTGTCACAAAACTAATTGCATCCCTCCGATGAAGGCACCGTCCTATTCCTGTTTATAATGGACGGGGTCTTCAGAACTACTATGTTTTTCTATTGAATAGAACGTAAGACTTTTTGCTGCTTTGATATCAAGTTCAATAAAGCTTAGTCTTATGGAAATGGAGATTTGGATCCATTGCAATTCATTAAACTTCACTGAATTGAACTTATAACAATTTGATCTACGTATATTGAGCATTTCACCGAGAAAATTTTGACACCCGACTCTGAACTTACTGAATACTTTACTTTTAACTTTCTGGGATCTTTACTTCGAAATTTCCTGAAACTTTCCTTTCTGTCCCCCTCTTGAACTTCCTACTTACTTCTAACTCGTGAACTGTCAACTTTGCTTCGAATTTGGCAACATTTTACTTTGCAACGGAATTAAAAACTTTGTATTTTGTGACAAAATCAATAATAGACATTGTAAAAATCCTGAAGCCTGTCAAACCTGGATTCCAGCTCGCCAACAGCCACGAAGGAATGGCGACTGGCTTATAAGATTGAATGATTTCTATTGCGCAGGTGAGAAGAATGCTCCTGATCAATATAGATCGTTGGTTAGTTGCGTCTCCTACGAGATTTACGACTATATTGAAGTACTACGTTTGATTTGGCCTCTGAAGTGTTAACGAAATTCTACGTCAAGATACCCAACAAAATTTTCTAGGTGTCTACTTACAACATATCACTAAAAGCCTTGGGAGTTCCTGGGAGAATTCCCTCAAGCATTGCTATCACGCTATTAAAACTGTCATTGTTGATCTGTATCACAAGAAACTGGTCAGAGATTCGTTCACAAACGGTTCAACATCTCCTGTAATACGCCAACGACTGTTCGAGAACAAAACACTCGAATTGCAATCAGAGTATGATTATGCTTACGTATCGAAATTGACCTCGAAGGGATTTGGGGGCGTACAACTCTTCTACGGATGAAGGTAGTTACTAGACCAATTCTAAAACACTTTTCAATATTTGGGTAACATCGCAATTGGCGGACATACTGAAGCTTAAAATGATGAGCATGTACAAATATTTTGAGGAGTCGATAGCGAAAGACAGTTGATGCTTAATGATGTTTAGTCTGTGAAATCAATATCCTCATTGTGTGGGGAATGGAACGATCAAACCAGTTTCAGGGGGAATACATTCTCTACAAGTATTACCTCCTCCCGGTAACATTAGATCTCTGAATAGGGGCTCAAGGAATGCTAACATATTATGCTGAAGTAGTACTCAAACGCAGGCATACTACAACCTTTGATAAAATTCAAGACGTCTCCACATAGTAAAAAAAGCTGTAACAGTAATCAAACTGGTTTCTACTTTACGACCGATCGATAAAAATATGCCATGTGTTGATGATTTCAATGCATCTGATGCGGCAATTTCTGCAATATTGAATAAAGGAGGGCGTTCAGTTTGTTTCATATCTGGAGCTTTGCTTGGCAGTGAACTGCATCACCTGGTGGTTGATAAGGGTGCAGTTTGCAAGTGGGGCCATTTCCTTGCTAGAGAAAACTACGATTATTTGCAATCAGCGCTTGTCGGCCTATATGTTGAACAACGGAAGGCTATTCACGTTTTTTGGAAGTATCAGATAGGATACCAAAACGGTTGTAGAAATTACCATCATTCAGTAGTACCATCCAATATCACTCAGGTCAAGGAGAATACTTTCCCTTACACACTGACCAAACATAGTGTTACTCAGCATTCACAGCATCTAATCCGTGGGAATTGCATGATAGATTCTGTCATCCTGTTGTAGTTCGCCTCCTACACTTAATCAAATATAAAAGTCTTCCATACTGAATCGATGATGTAAGTTGCATGTGCGTCTCTTGCAAAATTTGCACAGAAATGAGGCTTCGTTTCCCTCACCCCTGAAAGGAATACTAATTGAGACTACCCAACCCAGGGAAAGATCATGAATACATTCTAAGTGACATTTCTCTTCACATGCATACAGTTGTTGATAAATATTTACGGTTCCTGTTTGTATTTCCGTGTCCAAATATGCATGCAAAGACTATGAGGAATTACCTTGAATTAAGCTCTATTATTTGTAGTATGCCTAACTGTATTCAGAGGTTCGTATTTCTTTTACAAGAAACTCAAGGAGTACCTCTCTCAGAGAAGAATCTCCTTATCACCCACAGGTAATGATCAGGTCAAAAGATATAATGCAACTATGGGAGCCTATTCTTCTCGTGTTAAAGGTCTTGAAGACGAAGCATATTGGAGCAGAACTGTGAATTGGCCTTTCCTGATACACTTCTTTCAATAAAATCTCTCTTGTCAATAGCAGTAGATACTACACCAAATGGAAGATTCTTCAGCTCCACCAGAAGCTCGACACATGGAATTTTCCAGTCATCTTGGCTAATATCACAATCAAAATGAATTTCAGTTTAGCTGGTATATCTTATTGAAGCTATCCCAACATAGGTTTGTTTTAATCATCCTAATGAGCCACTATCAACGATATCAGTGTAGGATTCAACCCCATGTTCAGTGTCTCGTGAAAATAATGATGCACCAGCTTCTACTAATGAATCCAGCATTTCTTGCGCTGAATTAACAAGCTCCAGTAAAACTCAGGAGACCTGCTCGTATCTCAAAACTGCAACAATTTTATCGCTGTGAATAAAATTTTGGAATTTTATTATTGAAGACTCAATATGTATTCTTAGTGATTAACAACACAGCACATACCAACTTTGACTAAACACTATTACTAGATATTTGAAGTGAATAATTTCTACTTTATCTTTTTAGAAGTGCCTTTGCCTCTCTATAAGAGGCTTCGTTGGTCAGTCAGACTGTCCCTATATTGTTTTTTTTATAGTTTCAAGTCAGATTTACTTGAAAATTTATAAAGAGATGTTCCGTGATAAGATGCTTCTTACCTCAAATATTCTACGTGTTATCACATAATCTGTAATAATGGCTTTTGAAATTTATGTTTTAAAATCGATTTTTCAGGTGTTGTAAGTCAGATTTAGTCGATACTTGATAGTAAGGTGTTCCTTGATAAGCTGCTCATCCAAAGTTATCATCTACTCTGGGCTACATGATCTGCAAATAATGATTATGGAAATAATTATTATGAAAGCTTCATTAACCCTTTGAACAAATAATGTATGATTCCTGATCCCTCAGTTTTACTTGGATATTCATGTACGCATATTAACTTAATTTTTCATTTGTATTTGTTAAATGTACCTAAGTTTCTTAGTTGGGGAGAATGCTATAGAATGCAAAGTTTTGTCCTATGTATGAATGGGATACTTTCACGAAATGAATTGCGTCCCCTTGACAAAAAAGCAATGAACAACTGCCAGACACCACAGCCCACAACATGGATCCCCAGAGATCATATCCAAAACTGTAGCTGGCAGAAAATACGATGGTATGACCGATTCGACTGGTTCAGAAAATATTGGCTCTGTAACCTCTCACAATAAAGAGGTCTGGCTGATCTTTGGGATGGTGTATGTCCAATGACGGACGTTAAAGGCTGCTGCTAATGACTATGTTACCCTTCCTCTTTGTTATGGAGTTAGGACGCATAAATCATTTTGTTAAATTGAGAGTAAGTCCAGACTTGATTTTGTTGATGTGTTTTTAAGTTGAATATAACTGTTTTTTTTCCAGAAAACTAAACGTTTGGATTCATTTCGAACATAAAAAAGGGGGGCAAGGACACACATCATATAGCACGATTAGACTGCTATTTGTCGTTAGTGGGTTCAATCCTCATTAACCGTATTTATGGTCTGGAACAAAACTGCAATGTTCATAAATGATACAAAAACAGATCAGAACGCAAATTTTATACCTAAAACCAGTAGCTCATCTTACTGTCCGTTGTTATTCATGTCCCTCATGATATATTAATATAATGAAATATTTATATAATGAATGGTATGACTTTTTAATTTGTTGTCCGTAGTACTGAACTCTCCCACTCAAAGGTAGGACATTGATGATAAAAATCCTGTCCTCCAACTGAACAAATTCAATTTTTTTCATGAAAAAATTGTGTAATAGAAATTAAAATATATCTGAGCTTTTTTTTCACGGGTATTAACTAATATATGTACATTGTACGGGGAGTGCATCACTGGTTTTGTTTAATAGTCATATTTTAAATAAGAAAAATTTTGGACACTTTTGAAATCTCTATTTTCTCAGAGCTTTTCATTTAAAATCTTTCTGCTAGGTCCACTGAGTATGCATACCATATTTGGTTGGGCTGTGGCCATGTTTAGGTATCCTATGGTGTGACAGACAGACGGCGTGAAACCTCTCTCTATCTCACCCACACGCACACACACTCATATATATGTGTGTGTGTGTGTGCGTGTGTGTGTGTGCGTGTGTGTGTGTGTGTGTGTTTGTTAGTGTTTGTTAGAGGTATGTATTTAGGAAGAATGAAGACGTCAGGGGGATTGAAGAAGCAAACACTTATCTTTGTATATTTTCATAGTCATATGTGTATTCATATACTTTATTTGTATGTTTTGACTGGTCAGTAATGACGCTTATTCAGAACGAAAATAATGAAAAAGAAATGTAACTACCATTTTTTTCTGACATTATTTTTTCATGCGATCGGAAGCTTCTACGTATCTGCATATATGCAGGTATATATGTCTATGATCGTGTCAGGTCAATTGGTTACTAGCCCACAAATGATACCATTGTTTAACGTTGACCTACTACTAGTACTACAGACCTACTTCCACACAGTCAAGATTATATAAAAATGTTGGTCTTGAGTGTATTGTGTTTCATACGTAGAACACGAAAGTACAGGAACATTTACGAGATTTTCCAGTTATTCACAAGACTAAGGCTATAAATGGCTAAGCCAGTTTTGGAAACAAGTGACAACTTAAACAATTCACTAGACTGCATTTAAACAGCTGTTCTAATCAAGACTATATCATTGAGCATGGATCCTCCAACAAATTAAACACTTTTCCGGTTGTCTATTTCCATCTTTCCACAAAACTTCATAAATAACTTTTTGGCATATCGTGTCGACAGCCACGATTGAATACAGAGATCTATGACGAAAAAAAATCAAACACAAATGTATTTCTCAATTAAAACAAATTCCTGGATCCATCCCAAAATTTAATCACTCTGTTCTCACGATGTGGTTTATCTTTCACAAAAGGTCATTAAAATTAATTGAGAGCTCTAGGAGATATTACGTAGAAATATAAAAATTTATGAAAAAAAAAAAAATCAGAAAGAGATATCTAAATTTTTCTCTCTCTTATTTGCTCCTGTCTGCCAACATGATATTTCCAAAATTTCGGAACGGATTTCAATTTAATTTGGTGAAACAGCAAACCACACACAAATTGAAAAGTTATCAAATTTTGGGGTAGATTCGTTTTTGAGTGAGAGATATTTTCCTCTATTGAAACATTAGAAAAAATATTCTTTTTTTTTTCTTTTTTTTTTCTCAAATACATTTCTGTTTTTGCCCTTGTCAGCCTGTGCAATATCTTAGAAAAAAACCGAAAAACATATATTTTGCATTGAAATATCTTATAAATTTCTCTTTTTGCCCCTGTTAATGCGGTATCTCCGAAAGTTCTCCACAATTTTTTGGAAAAGATGTACCGAAGGTAAAAAAGTTGATTAAATTTGGGGCAAATCCAAGGATTTATCAATGATTAGGAGATATTTTTTACTTTTATACTTTGTATTTGTCCCTGTCCGTCTATTCGATATCTCTGAAAGTTCCACACGAATTCTGATGATATCTTGTGGGACGATAAGGCTTTGGGTGAGGGAGAAATCATTGAATGTTGGAGTGGATCTTAGGATTTGTTCTTGATCTTGAGATATTTTAGACATTGATTCAAGTTGGTTGCCATGATTCAACACAAAAGAAAATCCGAACTTCCACATTTCGATAGACATAGTTTTTGAAAGTTTTTCATTTTGGCTTGAATGACCACTGGATTGTCATTTTGATCATGGAATATCTGCAAAGAGCCTCAGAGTATTGAATACTGATTGTAATCTACTTATATCACACATTGATGCTTGAGTATTTCAGTGGCAATATATGTACTATCATTGACGATTTTGTATTCTTGATTGAATAGCCAAAACTGACTGAAAATACTAAAATAGTACAATTTTGGATGTGTTGTAAAATATTTCCCCAAATGTTCAAGGCTTGTTTTTTCTGTTATTCTGCATGTGATGGTGCATCTTGTGTACTCATTTATATATATATATATATATATATATATATATATATATATATATATATATATATTGAGAGAGAGAGAGAGAGAGAGAGAGAGAAAGAGAGAGAGAGAGAGAGAGAGAGAGAGAGAGAGAGTATGGTGAGACAACAATCTATCATTCAAACATACGTTGTTAAAAATAACAGGCTATCTCAGTCTATCTAATTTTTTGTCTAGTTTGCTTACAAACCTTTTATTATTGTCATCGGATTTTTTTAAAACTCTTTAAATGCCACTATCAAATTTTCCTAAAAATGACCGGTTATGGTCGGAAGATATAGAACCATGAACTTAAGAACGTCTTCAGAAGAAAAATCCATCGATGACACTGATAAACGTTTCTTAGCAAACTGGAAAAACTAACAAAGAAATTAAATTCACAGAGTTTGTCCGTTATTTTTGACAACATATATATATATATATATATATATATATATATATATATATATATATATATATATATAGTCTTGAAAACTCAACAGCTTTAAACACTGAACATATTAAAAACTTTTTCAAAATGTTTTTGTGTCACTTCAATGACTTATTCCCTAAGATCTGATAATGTAAGACAATTAGTGTTGATCAAACACCACCTCTCTTTCAGCTACGATTTTAATGTATTGCTTATGTAATACATATGATGTGTTGTATTATATCAGGTATCTTCATAATATTTCTTATACTACACATCATTTAATCTTTTTAAAACATAGTTTATCAATGTGAGCCCCCCCCCCAACAAAAAACGTATCTTGTGATGAGGGATCAACGAGTATAACGACAGACGAGACTCGTTGTTTGTGCCATTTTTGTTGAGTGTCAACCCATGTGGATAATAAGTCTGTTGTGTCGGTTTTAATCTCAGACTGCAAGCAAACTAACTTACGATACAATTTTTGAGAATACCAATTTCACTGAAAAACTTTTCGGGTTGATTTTCTATTGACATTTTCAATCGAATAATTTGACAATTTTTCCGCCAACCTTGAAGTCAATTTTTCCACGTCATATAACATTTCACATCCATCAATTTGTTTTTCTTTCAAATTATCAATGAAATTGTCGTGATATACTCGATGGAAAGGAAACCATATATATATATATATATATATATATATATATATATATATATATATATATATATATATATATATATATATATATATATATATATATATAAGCCCAATGGGAAAAAACAGAGATGATTTTTGGAATTGGAGAGCCAAGAGCCTTGCACGGCTTCGTGCCCCCGCAGATACAAACGACTTGACACATGTAAAAATGCAGAAAAAAACGATCTAGATGCATTAAGAGAACCATGACAGAACTATCACCACTAAGAAATCAAAAATGAAAAAAAGAAAGAAAGAGTAGAAACCGAAAAAGTTAATAAGCTGCCGGAATTAATACATGTTGATAACATCAACGAACGGAACATTCTTATAAATATTGGAGCCAAGATGGTTGCTCAGAGAGTAGGGGCTCGAGGAAAAACTCAAAAAGGATGCAAAAATTGCCTGGGAGATTACACTTGAACAACAAAAATGCTACGCGGAAAAGCTATATCATAGAGAAAAACGTTGAAAACTGATACGTAGGCAGTAAGTGGAGAAGACAGTGCAAAGAAGGTGAGCAACTAAAGAAGAAGAAGAAATAAACCACAAAATCTCGGCTAAGGAAGGTAGAGTCAATAGATGGAGATGTGGACTTATAACACCATAATACAGACAGTAAAAACAATATTCCAAAATTGTGAGAGCAAATTCTATCTACAGATGAATAGAGGACAAACGAATGTTACAGAAACAAGTCATTTCTGGTGTAATATAAAGAAACAGAGAAAATAACACAATAAAAGAGTAGAATGATTGATTAATGTTAGAAATGACTCATAAGCGATCGAAAAAGGACCAGGGGTCGGGATTAAAATAGGGACAGCAAAAAAGCATTCAACGAAATTTTCAATCAGAAAACGCCAGGCAACTGCTTTTCTGCTATACATGAGACACTGGTACAACAGCTAAACCTCTGTATGAAAAGAGCAAATATCCCCAAATGGATGAACACTACCCGGATCAAAGATGATCCCTGAACTAAATTGACATAGACCAAAAGAATACCTGTCTATGATGTGGAAAATCCTAACTGCACAAATACCTGATGATACCTGGGAAGGATGCTGAAAATGAACTGGTGATATATGCAACTTATTGATAAAAATATTTTAAAATAAGAAGGAGCGAGGGAAAAAATCTGGACACGTCATAAATAGACTACAAAAGGGATTACCAAACGATCCCACAACCATGAATGATTGAATGCCTCAAGATTTTGGAAATGTTTGAGCAAGTAAAGATGTTTATCCCGAGAGTGATAAAAAAACAAGAGTGAAATTAATCTCGGGAAGAAATCACTTAGCTGAGGTCGAAATAAGAAGGAATCTTCCGAGAAGCTATCTATTTCTTCTGCTATTTGGCAAGGGACCGATGCCACTGAACCATATATGGCGATAATGTAAAGAAGGATACGGATTCACTGTCGAGTGAACAACCTGATGTATATTGACAATCTAAAAGTCTCCGCTAAAAAGAGGGAGGAACTGGAAACCCCAGCACAAACAGTCATGAGATTCATCGAGATATGGAGTTGATGATTGGAATGGAGTTGATGAAAATGCATGAAGGAAAAAAAAGAATCGACATGAGGATTCGAAACACCCAACCAGGAAACCATCAAAGTGCTCAACGTACGTTGGAAGCAAAACACAATCAAGCAGAACTCGAAGGGAAAAGGTAGGCAGAAAATACCTCAGCAGATCAAGAAAACTATTGGAACCGAAATTACATTAAATCTGATCCACCGAATATATACATGGGCGGTATCAATTGTAAGTTACTCAAGACATTTTTTCGAAAATCAGACTACCAAAGAACTCAGGAAGTTGGACTACTGAATAAGAAAGCTAATGACAACGCAAGAGGCGGTATACCCGGAAGATGATGGTGACAGATCGTATGTAACAAGAAATGAGGGATGAAGGGGACACATAAGCATCGAGATTTGCATTGACTCTGCTAACAAGGGATTAGAAAAAAATTCTAAAAGAGTAGGGAAATGATAATAGCAACAGAAGCCAGAGACAGCTCAAGATCTAACTAAGAGACCAAAGAATTAGGAAACGCAAAAACCAATAATCCAAAAAATGAGAAGAGAACTGACAACTTGTTCCAGAAGGCAAACCCAAACCAGTGTGCAAGGGAAACCCTAAGAGAAAAACTGAGTCGTAACTAACAGCAGCCCAGGGCAACAACATGAGAACTAATAATATGAAGGCTGAGATAGATAAGTTACAGGGGAACTGCAAGTGAAGATTACGTGGTGATAGAGATAAATTCGTCGTCCATATAGTAAGTGTAAAAATATAACCTACAAGGGATACAAAAGGAGGGATGAAGCGGTGAGAGGGGGTATTTAATGGGAATCGTACAAGCGACTAAAGCTCGATCATACAAACCAATGGTACATACACAGACTAGAATCCATCTTGAAGAATGAAACGCAAAATTTTCTTGAACCTCATAATTCAAATAGATAACTCAAATCTGGCTAGTTTACTGAACATAGTGATGATGAATAAGAAAATAAAGCGTGTCAGATAGTGGAATTTACTGTCCTGGAAGACCGCAAATTGAAGCTGAGGGAGAGCAAAAAGCTGGATAATTATTCGGAACCTATGGAATATGAAAGTAGCATCGGTGTCAATTGGAGTAAGATCCCACTGGAACGATTCCCAAGAACCTAGAAAAAAAGCTGGGGGTAGTAGGTAACTACACTCTCTAAATAACAGCATTGCAGGAAATGGCCAGAATACCTTGAAGAATTCCAGAGTATCAAGGGAACTGGCTATTACTAAATATCCAATGAAGTTTGCTGGTGTAAAAACGACGACGATGATGATGATGATGATGATGATGATGATGATGATGATGATGATGATGATTGTATGCAACAATAATATATGCAAACAGCCTAAATGGGAACAAATTTACAAAAATGAATTGAAATGCTGAGAGGAAGGTTTTACATTCTGGATGAACTATCTAAGAGTAACAATGCCACAGCCTGCAAACTTAGAAAAATCAAAGGAAAGTACAAACTGACAGAATGAAATCCCAAGTGCCAAAGGGATTGTCAAACAAAGAATACAGTCAGAGTCCAAACAATAATACTTTACGACAAAAGAAGCAAGTGTTACGGACAAGACAAGATTTTCAAAACAGAAGCCAAGAAATTTTACTGAAAGCAACGAACGATAAAAATCAAAGACCCATCGAAAATGAAGGATATTGAACATTACTGGAAAAGATTAAGGATTTAACCAAGGGGGTTATCAACTTGAATATAGAGCAAGGAAAAAAGAATGGACAGTGTCGAACAACGATTGGATAACATCATTAGTAAGCGCTCAAAGAAACACTCAACAAATCCCATAGATGAAAGACTCTTGGAAATGATCTAATTTCTGGCTCAACCCAACATCAAATCATCTAAACTTACTGAAATCACTATCAGGCGTTTTATAAAATCCAGATAAAGCCCACTGGCTTCCAGTTGGGGTAAAATTACTATCATAAAAAACAAATGGAACAACAAAAAGACAAAACGAAACAAAAAAGACAAGAATTATATCACTATCACTTATCTAACAACAACAATAACACAGATACTACCAGCCATCTTAACAGATAGAATTTACACCTTTCTTGATGAAAATAATATTCTATCTTTTGAGAAAAAAAGATGCAAAAAACCCAAAACTTTTACAGCTACAAAGACAAACTCTCAATCCATAGAATAGTCCTAGAGAAATGCAGTTCAAAAAACGTAACTTTGACATTGCTTGGATAGACTATTACAAGGCATTCGATAGTTTCTCTCATCCATGGATTATGAAATCTATAAAACTGTACCTAGAATTAAAAACATGAAGCATGACACAATGGAAGGCAAAACTATTCCTCTTCCATTCTAATGGGGTGAATGTGTCAGAAAATATGAAAATGACTGGAACTTCCCAAAGTGTCTTCTGTTCTGCTTCATCTCTAATAACTAACTTGCATAAGCTCATCAATACCACGTATAGATACAAAATCTATAACAATATCATTCACCTTTTCTATATGGATGACTGGAGACTCCACAGAAAGAATGATGAGACTTCGGGATAGTATTTGGACTTCATAAGTGTGAGAAAGCTTCTTTTAAAGGGGGAAAATTAACCGCTTCATCATCCGTTGACATAGATTTGAATACCAAGATTGAAGATTCGGACCAAGCAGAGAGCTATAAGCATCCAGGTATAAATGCATAAAGGTAAGAGTATACAATACAATAACAATGAGGAATAATACGAAACGAATCTTATAAAAGAGTAAGACGGATAATGAAAACAGAACTAAACTCGGAAAATAGAACACAGGCCATTAACTCATCAACTTTTCCAGTAGACCGATGTAGTTTTTATATCATCAACTTCAACTTTCCAGAAATTCAACGAATGGACGCAAAAACCAGGAAATTACTAACAGCAAGTAATGTAGATGGGTAAATGTAGATAGAGTTCACTTGCCAGGGTGGTAGGGGCCTCATTGAATTACAACTCCCATATATGACAACCACCGTTGGTCTCCAAACCTACGTCCAAAATTACTAACGATTGGATGATAGAACTTGTGGGAAAACATGATAGTAGCAAAAAAAAAACCTACATACTATTAAGAAGGAGGCAAATAGGTACATAACCTCAAGGAGAAAACCGAACCAGACACTGACAGACCAATTGAAACAGAGAGTATGATACAAGGCTAAACAAGTAGGAAAGAAAATACTACATGAGCACTGGCAAGAGAAACCATTCCACGGCTAATACCCACCTCGTACCAAAGGAGCTGATGTAGATCGGAATGAAACCCAGCAGTGGTTTTGAAGCTCAGGATTGAATGCTAAAACGGGTGGTTCGATACTAGCGGCCGAGAACTGGAGAGTAAATACACAAAAATACCAAACTAACATACTAACATACTTAGCGACCCTAAATGTGGATGATAAGGCCGTTTGTCCCATAGCATCATGGTGCTTGGTCTTTGCAGCAAATGAATATATATGATGAAACAGGACAGATTGGGACGGTGTCAACTTTGGAGCATTTACAAACATTTCAACGCCACATATACAAAAGACTGGTAAGAACACTGGCCCACTTGCCCGTGTTATGTTTCTGGTTGAGGCCTGTCTGACAACTTACATAAACTAAAATCAAAACTAACAACAACAGCAACAAAATAATAATAATAATAATAATAATAATAATAATAATAATAATAATAATAATAATAATAATAATAATAATAATAATAATAATAATGATAATAATAATAATAATAACAACAACAACAACGATAATTGCAAAAACAAGAACTACAAGAGAAAAATTTATTGAAGAAAAAAGGCAGTGGTTTGAGAAAATGGGATCATGGAAAAAGGAATTAAAGGGAAAGAAAAAAAGCCAAATTGAATAAAAAGAAACGTAGAATAGTAAGAACGAAGAAAAGAAGGGAGACAAAGACGAGTCTTTGTCGGAAAGTGACGAGCAAGAAATAAAAGCAATGGAAGAACAATTATGAGAGATGGAATAAAGTGGAAGATAGAAAAGGAAAAACAAGGGAAAATTAGAGGAAAGACGAGAAAAGGTTACAAGAAAAAAAAATGTCAGAAAGATTAAAGATAATAAGGACAGAAGAGAGATTTTATTCTCCCTCTTAAAGCTTCTTCGTTATGGCAAGGACTCTGCATTCTATAATTTTCAAGGCTAATGACATTTTCTCTCGATGAACCAGTTTATTGGAAGACATGTTCGCGTATTAGATGGGCGCTATCATACACTTTTTGACCCCGCCCCCGCTGGAGTGGAACTGAAGCATTCTGTTTGCTTCTTTATTCCTAGCCTCATTACAGATCCACGTTCCTGGTCATGCGCATGCTCGATTGCGCTCAGAGAATTTAAGTGTAACGCAATTTGTTGCTTGTGATTTTTCATGAAGATAAACTACAAATAATCACGAAATGTCAGAAAATTAGAACGGATGCTGCCCAACTCATAAAGCGAAAATGCAGAAATTTACTAGTTGGGATTTTAAAAAATGACTCAGGCTAGAGAAAAAATTAACTAGCTTATAAGATGAGTAGATTTTAGGGGGCTTAAAATTTGGAACAACGATGCATTGTTAATAGGTAGATTTTTCAATCATTTCACCATTGGTAATCAATGACGATGATTTTTTTAATTTGTTCTTGACTATTTTGTACTTCTAAGATCCCACCCAACAATGATTTCAGCTTGATATGGTTACATGTCTTAATGTAGATTGATTACTATCATAATGTTTGAATAGTGATTCCACACTTTAATAAGCTACTTATGAACGAAGTATTGCGTCAATGCAGGGCAAATCAAGCATTTATCTGGTATAGCTAGGTGTCCACACATTGTAACAAATTAAACAAAGCCCATGATAACAAAAAAAGATTAAAATCTAACATGTGACCCAGAGATACTCTCAAATTGTGATACAATCCGTCAAATGTTGACCATATTCTGAATCAGTCTGACACGTGGAATTTTTCTGGGTTGACTGATCTTTCAAGCTTTTTCTTTCTGGTGTTTCGAGAAATTCACATTGATTTTTTTCCTGGGAAACAACTGTGTTAATGCTTGATAATCTTTTACTGAAGAAACTTTTGATAGAACACAAGCATAAAAGAGGTGAAATATCACTTGAAGACCGGCCACGATCTGGTCGTTTTTCAACCCGCAGAAATGAAAGAATCTCAAATAAGTTCATGAAGTAAACAATGTAGACCCATGCAAAATATTGTCAAGATATCTTTGATACGTGCATTTTGAATGTGCGCCATTTTTGAGGAAATATTTCTGAAATGACCCATCGGTTCTTTCTTGACTTACAAACTGGGATCAATCCATTTTTTAGGAGGTGGGACTTACCTCCTCATTCACACACACACACACACACAAACACACACACACACACTCTCTCTTTCTCTCTCTCTATCTTACCCCCTCTCTCTCTCACGCACACACACATATAAAAGCACTTTTTCACCAAGAGATTCCTGTAATCTATTCATAGTCTAACTTAGACTGTCATTCCAGTGTCTGAGAAGTTAACGTTTACGCTTACGAATAGTGATACCAGGCTGTTTTGATGATGTCGTTTGCCTATATCGTATCTACACTAGCATGTATACACACACACACACACACATATATATATATATATATATATATATATATATACATATATATATATGTATGTATGTATGTATGTATGTATGTATATATGTATATGTACTTGCATATTCCTTCTTATATCGCTCAGCTTAAATTGGGATCAAATTTCAAACATCAAATCTCATAGAAGCCATGCCTTTCTTCAGAAGAGGAGGAACTCCTTTCTTCAAGCATACGGAAAATTGTAATCTTATGCTTTAACTCTTTTGTACAACTTCCTATGTTACCTGCAACAGGAGCAGCTCAGTGTCTCTATCCGAAATGAAGCGGTCCAAAAAAAAAAAAAAAAGCCGAGCAATTTACATCCTCAGTAAACAATGGACTTTTCCAAGTCACTAAGGACATCTTATGATTGTTCCCATGAGTGTGTTTCTCAGCCCGTAACTTTATGTTCGGAAACCTTTTCATTCACAAAGGAAACAAACTGTTCAATCCATTTTTGCCAGCCTGTATATGTGTGACAGAAAGGTATTTTTATCATTCGCAGTTGAGCCATAGGACTGAAATTTCACTCATTGAACGTAATGGGGAACATTTTATTCTTGCTTTTTGTCAAGTGAACTGTGAGGAAGGAGAAATATTTTGAGAAAAGTTAGCTTAACATTGGCTTTTTTTTGCTGGTTCAGGCAACCCGAAAATATCCAGTCATTGTGATTCTGTTAGCAGCACCTGCCTCTCTCTCATAATTGGCCTTGAAGAGCAACGACGACTGTAGCAGCAAGGAAACAGTATTTTGTTAACTCTTTGAAGCATTGTGGGTTTAATTTTATTCCTCTTTTGAAGAGTTGATGGTCTATCAGTTTTATGGTCTATCAGTTTTAATATCTGTTTTTTTCATTCTCGTATATCTAGGGAAACAATGGTTTATATTCTGTGGCATTACTTTGTTTAGTTCCCTGACTGATCAATAGATTACTTTATAGTTTGATGTCAAATAAAAAGGAATGGGCTTCAAAGAGTTAATGTTTGACTTAACGAAATTGTACTTTTATGATAATATAGAATATAGTATGAAGAACTATTGGAAACGTTGACACGAAGGAAAAATGTGACTCAAGAGGATAAGAAGAGCTGCAAAGTTCGAACAACATGAGTAAATAATTGATAATTACGAGTTTACCCAGGTCTTCAAAACTGATGCCAGTATCAAAACGATTTTGTGCTTTTACTAAACTTAAAGAATATCCACCACTTTGTTGCTGAACATTCTCTCGTTCACGTTCAGCCCCCTAAAAAGGAAAGATTTTTTACACATTTGCTCCCCAAAAGGAAGGCAGATTATCATATGTTTATCCAAGAGTAATCTCCCTTGACAAATGACACATGTTACAAACAGAATATATACATTCAATCAAGAGACAAACTATATAAGTAGATGCTGCTGGTGATAATGAACATCACCATTCCAATTATCTTCTTTATTTTTTTGTTTTCCTTTTCTATCCCTACTTTTTTCGCGTTTGAATGCATGTTCGGCAAATTTCACAATGTCTCATGGAAGAAGTTCATAGCGTGCATGAATTTTTGTTTTCTTTTCGGGAAAAGTACTGCTGAAACAGTTTTAATGCTTCGAGGACCTTTCAAGAAAGAAGCTCCAGATAAAACACAAGTATATAATTGGAATTTGTGCCTCGAAAGAGTTGGAATATCATCTGAAGATCAAGCACGATCTGACCGAATTCTAACATACCTTAAATGACAAAAAAATCTACAGAAGTTCACCAGGCGATCAATGAAAATTCTCCACACACCATTAAAGAGATATCGTAGATTATTTTGTCTTGGAGTTTGTTTCAGTGAATATCAACAGAAGACCCGAAATTCGTGTCTGGTTTGCTGAAACGGAATGAGAAATTAGAGACAATACGTTTGAAACAAGCGCAGTTTTTTCCGGAGCTGGGACCAAAGATAAGTCTATAATTCCAATCGAATTCTTATAAGCAAAAATTTCTTCCTTTTTTATTGGTTTTCCTTCAATCTATTAATCGTCCTCTTATAAGCCCTACTTTTATGTGAATTTGGAATTTTCTTCCTATGTTGAAAAGACACATAGTGAAAATATGCGTGCACTAGAGCAATAGAGTTTTCCTTTGACTAGAAGCTAGTATAAAATGAGTCACTTACCCTTTACAACCATTGATGATGAGGCTGATCAACAATTATGAAATTAAAGTATTTGCACAGCATTATTATTCAAATTGACAGCACAACTGGAGAGAACTACCGGAGAAACCTTCTGTCACTTGATCTTCAGAGAGAGAGAGAGATAGAGAGAGAGAGAGAGAGAGAGAGAGAGAGAGAGAGAGAGAGAGAGAGAGAGAGAGAGAGCGCTGCTTGATACGACGATCAGAATTTAATAATATTTTCCAATCCTTCTCTTAATTTTGCAAGGCAATTCAGGATTGATCCAAGATCTACAATAATGATGGATACAAATCTCACTTTCATGATTTTTTTTCACGTTTTTTTTCTCTTCACCATTTTGGCTGAGTACGAATACTTTTTTCGGCTTATCGTTTTCGTTCAGTTTCACCCTGAAACAAGAAAATCTGAAAGATCTAACCCCCCAACCCGCCTAATTTTGCTGCATCCACTTAACATCTGATTGTCACGTTAACTTAGTCCATCCAAACACACACGACGAGATTCGTGGCTCTGCTATGTCTTTTCTACCTGAACCTTAATATAATTTGCTCTGATACGCTTGTTAAGGGGGGCTATTTATCGGGAATTACCACGGTTGTTGCTGTTCAGGTTGAAAGAAAGAAAAAAAGAGGTGATTATAAATATGTAGACACCATAGCTTAGTTAGGCACAGACCATACATGCGGGGCAACTCGTGACTATTGGACTCACTGAAGTAGTAACAGATAGCAAAGTTGTATATTTAATTTTCCGTGCGCCAGGAGCATGGTTGATGTGATTTCAGACCGATAGACTGATACTCACACTTTGTATCAACCATAAATATCTGTACTCAGAACATTAGAACATGCTCAAAATTGTAAATCCTAAATTATCTAAATTGAATCGGCCTCGTGTTTACAAAGGTTGATGGACTGCAAACACAATTATTGCAAACACATCAAAAACGCTTTAGATACATGCTTGTTGTGTCACTGGTCCTTATTAAGTTTGACGATGGAGATAAAAGCCTTTTGCTGCTACTACCTGGGCACATAAGGTAGCTATACATTTGCTAATTTATCCCCCCTTGGACTCTCCTCTCTATCAATATCATGGCATGCTAGTGATGATGTATTATTGACAAGAGATCTGGCAATGAAATAGTTCTCAGGGAATTCTAGGTTAACATTTTCTTCAAAGTTAATAATGCGAAGTGAAACCCGGTTCGTTGATTTGGTTTTTATTTCCGATGAATGTTACAATGATTACGTGGATTCTAGAAAACCGTGTGACCCATTGATGTGAGAGCGTCCACAGACTGCGCAACATTATTTCTAAGTTACAAATCAACCAGATTTTGGCATTCTTGGAGCACATGTAGAATTATCTATATTCAATTACTAAAATTCTTGTTTGGAAAGATGATTCCCCAATGAATCATACAAATTGAACTAAAATACTACAAAAGTGTAGTTTTGGACGACAAACCAAAAGTATTGGTCTTCAGTAGTATAGTTACATTTTAGATAGAACTTCCCCTCTCCAATTTTTTTTTTGTAAAAATGGTATTTCAATGACGTGAAAAGGAGTAAGCGAAATATCTCAAAATTATAGTTTTGTATAATGGACAGAAAGAAAATAATCAGTTCGGCAATACAGATACATCGTGATAGATTCCCTCCAATACTCTGCTTCTGGAAAGTACAGGAATCAAAACACAGTATATCGATGAGAATAAATACACTAATATTAGTATTTTGAGCAAGTAAACGATGTATGTCTACCTTTCTATCTAGGTAACCTTTTGTATAACTGTATTTTTGTTGTGCATTTATGTAAGTATGTAAGTTCATGTATCCGAATGCAACCAAAAACATGATAGCATATGAATAGACGCGAGTAATGTTGAAATATACATGATATAAGAGTGCCTCAGAAATTATCCAACTACTTCATAAAGGTCATGCTTTTCCGTTCCTAATTTGATGATTACTTAGCCCTCATTGCTTTTCATTCCCACTGAATGTTCAATGCCGTAACAACTGAGCTAAACCAGTGAATACAGGTGAGTGTTTTCCCTCGTGTCAGTCGGATTTTTTTGTTTTAGATATGGCCGCCAGACTTACTCATTAGTTACTTGTATCTCTTCAGAGAAGACGTTTTTTTTTGTCAGCTATCTCTTTGTCTGACCCATCACGTTGAGTGCAGACATTGACGGGAACGGTGTAATTTGGTGGTTAATTGCGTTGTAGATAACACGAAACGCTGCGTACCTCGTGAATTACAAATATAACTTGAGGATAGCTGATGCTAACTTGTATTGCTTCGGTGTGTATTAGTGGGTGTAAGATGTACTTTTTATAACGATCAGGTGTCTGGAGAAAAGAACGCTAAAAAGCTGATGAATTCAAACCTACCTACTTGGAAGAATGCATATGTATGTGAAAACATTCAAACACACATACTCACACACACACACACACGCACACACACACAGACATATATGGATAGATGTGTATAAGAGTATGCAATTACTTACATTTAGGTCTATATAAGTGCAAATATACTTGCAAAGCGACCATGCAAATCAAATATATGAAGCGTAAAAACATAGAATGAACGCGTTCTAAAACACACACGCACACATATACATGGACAAGAGTGACTGCTTCAGCATCAAAATCCACTTTGACTGGAATTTAAATGACTCAGTTGATAAGTTTACAAAATATTTCAAATTTTCCTTCAACTGGAAAAATCATTAAATTGGACCATGGCAAGAGACTTATTGAATCAGCATTTAGATATATTTTCTGTCGGAATGGCTTTAAAATCTACATAGTTCTGGATTTTATTAGGGAAAAATTCTTGGATCCACCCTCAACTGTGAACATATCTCTATCAGATCACCATCCACCTGTACACAAAATATCAGTGAAATTAATTTTGAACCTCTGGAGATATTGTGCTGTGATTATATAACTACGATGAGGAAATGAATTAGGAGATCAATTGATCCGCCACAAAATGTAAACACTTCTTTGTTAGCCCATTACCCTCCCTTGCCGGAAGTCTCACTGAAATTCATTTCGAACTCAGGAAGTGAGAAAAAGTTCTTGACCTTCCGAAGATGGAAAAGATTCTCCTTTGATTTTGACCCCTAAAAATGAGAAAAAGAAGTTCCCTTCCATTTGAATTTTTAACGGGTGAAAATAAATTTCCCTGTACTTTTGGCTCTCAAGAATAAAAGAAGGGAATCATACCTCCATTTTACCCTACGAATGAAAAAAAAAAAAAAAGATTCCCGAACCGTATCGATCACTAAAAACAGAAATTTTTCCCCTCTCCTAACCCTTGAAATGAGAAAATGTCCCTTCGATTTTGACCGCTAAAACTGGAAAAAAAACTCTTTCATCTTTACACCGTCCATTTTGACCCAAAAATGTGAGAACAAATTTTTTTCTCCCATTTTGACTCTATTTTGAACTTTAAGAGTGGAAAATATATTCCAACACGATTTTGAGTATCAAAATTAAAAAACAAACAAAACAAACTCTGTTTTGAATCCAAAAAGTAAAAAAGATCCCCCTCAAATTTTGAAACCAAAGGTGGAAAAATTCCCCTGATATTGACAAGGAATTTTCTCTTTTTTGATCCTTCAAAGGGGATAAGGATTCCTTTCACTCTCCCCCCTATCCAAAGGAATTTCCCTTTCTATCTTGACACTAGAAAGCGGAAAAAAGATTACCTATCAATTTTGACCTCTAATACAGAACCCCCTCTATTCTAACCCCGAAAGTAGGGAGGAATTCAACCTTCCATTTTGACCCCTAAAACTGAAAAAAAAAAAGATGCCATTCCCCTGTTTGTGAGAAAAGTAACCCCTGATCCATTTTGACCCCAAAAGCGGGGAAAAATCCCCCTTTAATTTTTACCTTCTAAAGTAGGAAAAAATTCCCCTCTTATTTGATTGCTATAAGTGAGGGGAAACCCCTTTCGTTTCGACACACTCATGTGAGAAAAAAATTCTCATTCTGCCCTTCATCATTATCATCATCATCATCATCATTACTCTTTTATCGTCCAACGTTGGACATAAACTCTCCCCAGGATCCGCCACATTTCTCTATCATGGGCATCGTGGAGCCAGTATTTTCTGAACTTGTCCAGATCATCTCTCCAACTTGTATTCTGTCGGCATTGGTCTCTGGAGATCCATGTGAGCCGTGATGCCCATAAAGGGAGAAAAAGAATTATCCTGTCATTTTGACTCATAGGAATCAAACCAAACTTTCCCTTCCACCTTGACCCCGATAGTGAGAAGAAGAATTTCCCCTCGAAAGGAGAAGAATTCCATTTTGTCCCCTGGAAATGAAAGATTTGACCGTCAAAAGGGAAAAAGTTCCTATCCCATTTGAATCTAATTACAGATGATATGAAAAATACAATTTCTCTATCTCTCTCTCTCTCTCTCTCTCTCTCTCTCTTTTTACTCTTAGCTCTCCATTTTCTTTTTCTCTGTTCCTGTCGTCCTCTTTCTTTCGCGTTCTTTACCTTTTTTCATTTTCCTTCCTTTCATTCTCTCATTTTTATCTCTCTATCCTTTTCTTCCTTCCTTCGTTCTTTCGTCCTTTTTTTTCTCTCTCCCCCTTTTCTTTCCCTCTCTTTTCCTCTTGTTCTTTTCCCTCTCCCTGGCTGTGAGTTGAAATAACATTAGGTCATCACATCTCTCTTTATGATTACCCTCTCTCTTTTAAACGCATGCTGAAATAAGAAAAGTCTCAAGTTTGGGTTGCAATAAGAAATTGACATTTTCAGTATATATATATATATATATATATATATATATATATATATATATGCTCACACCCACATCTAAGACACATTCAATAATGGAAGCTTCAAAGTCACCCAGACCCATAGGAAAAACTTCACCTTAGCCTGTTATAACCACTGTCCAAATCATAGCCAAAACATTTTCAATAACTCTTAAGGTTGATACCTATGTAGCTCCTTCACCTCATCACCCCTCCTTCTATACTACCCCAAACATACCAAAAAATCCAACCCCACATTACTACCCCCTACCTTGAAAAACTCTGCCCTCCCCAAGATCAACTGCTGCTGCTTTACCAAAGACCTGATACCTACTGGACATTCTTCCATTCAGCAGGAGGCCTCTAGCAGCCCTGACAACAAAACTCACCCACAATACATAGCTCCTGGCAGTGGATTCTGGTTCCACATGGTACATTTTAATACACACTCACACAGCAGGCACCACTGATGATGGGAAGAATCCCGAAACATGTATGGACTATTGACATATAAGGATTAATAAACCTTACCACCAAACACTTCACTCCCGAGTCTGTCTCACTCTCTAAAGTACACATTATATATATATATATATATATATATATATATATATATATATATATATATATATATATATATATGTATATATATATAACCCTCATTGACTCAATTGCCTGATAATGAGAAATTGTATTTGATTTACACATTTATATTACAATGTATATTCCCCTCTCAATGTACTCACCTTGATAATTTTCAATCAAATACTTTGATTGATCATTTTACAAGGGTTATTTCATATCAAGATGCAGTTTATAACTGTATGAGACTATGGAATTATCGATCAATTTTCCTTCATGAATACATTACATAGGGTAAAACCAAAACCACCGAAGTGAGCTGACATTAACATTTAAAGACATGTTGATCAATTGAAGAACGGATGAAATTTAAAAGCAAATTACCAGAGGTCACATAATTGATGATATCATTGGAAAACCTTGAATTTTCTTTAAAATATCAATGTCTTCCAGGTGTATGAGTCACACTCAATTATTTGCATATCTAAATAGAGCAGCGTAAGACCTATTAAATGATGAATAATTTGAGAAAATTCAGTAAAATTCATCCTCTAGATATGACGTAATTATTATGGATGTTAATCATGACACAAAATTTGCTTTAGCATATCAAATATGGCCGTATTTCAAATACAATGTCTGATGAATTTTCCATTTTTCGTATGCCTGTATTAATAGCATGAGAACATTTGTAGCTTTTGAAGCCATCACAATATCATTATCTACCAACAAAGAATAGAGAACTAGACGTTTGCGAGCTTCTTCGGTGTTGTTCTTATGAAGCATGAAACTGTCCTTAGTTGGTACTAAATATTTGTACCTTCAGTCGTGACTATGCATGGATAATTCAGTAAGCTTATCTCTTCCAATGTTTTGAAGTACTTGACAATGAGTCTTGTGAGCTCTGTATTATTTTCTCCGCTGCCTAGAGAATGATATCCTTTCTGCAACATACTGGCCGAATCGCTGACTATTGCTTTCTTGTCCTGTACCAGACGGTAAAATGTCTTTTTCGCATGTGTCATTGACAAGCTCTACCCAGAAAGCCGCAGACTCTTTAGGTGGTGTAACAAAATGTACCAAAATCTTGAACTATTTCCGTTAAGTTTTCTATGGTTATACGGAAAGAAATGCAGTCAGACCAGCGATGAATCATGAGTAGTTTTTGGTGTCCACACATGTTGATCACATGGTTCAAGATAAGCAATGATTTTTCAGATTGTCTGAGGGATGCATCAGCTGTAGTATTTAAAGTTAACTGCACTTGTTATTGAGTACTGGAATACTTCTTCCAAACTAACAGATATTGCAATAATCATCTGATAGTTTTTTGGCGATTATCTTGCTGTAGTAACGATACTGATTCATGTGTTTTCTCTTCTTTTTAATGTCATTGTCCAGATTCTATACCTGAATTTATACAAAATATCCCTTTGCCGTTGTTTTTGAGTCTTTCGCTAACAAGGGTCTTAAACAAAGCATTTTTGATAGCATGAACATTGAGAATATCTCTACAAAGTTTTCACATTTTAAACAAGTGTTCAAACATTTAGTGACTCTCTGTTGAAGGAGTTGGAACTGTGATTCTTTCGCTGTAAGTTCAGAATTTTCACATGATCAACGTATTTTTCCTCATATATGGAGTCATCCCCTCATGTTCAGGGGTTGTTTTCAGAATAAACTGCCCTTTAAACATTTCTAAAGATTATTGTGATTATGAACGGCTCGAATTCGTGTATCAACTGCTGAGGAGTCTGTGCTAAAACTATCTCTGAATGGTCTTGCAGATCTCTGCGTTTCCTTATTAAATTATTGTTATTAAATCTCCGTCAATTGGCAAAAATCTCTCATTTCCTCCACCAAAACCCCTTCATACTCAGTTCTTAAAACGCTGGATGTCTCACCACTTTGTGAAAGACGCGAACAACGATCTTGGAAGCTACATCATGCATAATTTTGTTGGTTGCATGATATCTGGATCACGTCATCACAAGCAACGAGGGATCAACAGTAATATATGCTTCACAGTTCAGTTATCCTCAGCATTACTCAGATTGGTAAGTAGACTTTTGAATGCTGATGATAACTTTTTCCATTGTACTTGAGCTTTGTTCTTTTCTTATAGAAACGAGCAAAGACGCGCGCTGGTCTAAAAAGCTATTACCCCCTCAACCTTGAACTGGAGGAGGACATAGAGGCATTCTTAATGGATCTATATGTATCCATAGTGGTAACGTCCTTCAAATACCTGATCTGCTGACATCGAGACTATCAACTGTGTGAAGACATTTTTTATGTCGTTTTCAGCAATGCCATTTGAATAGCAATTTCTTTATGATAGACAGTTGATGAAATCTATCCACCTGCAAGATTATGTTTCCATCAACATTTGATCTCTTCCAGAGAATACGGTTCAATTCAGAATAAAATGCCTTATCAGAAGAAACAAATCTTCGTAATATGTATATGTTGTCCAGCAAAAAATCAAGGTGTTATTGACATACACAACATTCTGGTAGCTCTGCACAACTGGCCAATACTCTTGAACACGTCTCTCAGTAATGCAGTTGGAGAGAGAGAGATATCATACAGACGGCTACGCTAACTCGTCTCTTAACTGGCATCGTATTATTACAATTCGCAAAAAGTCCATCTCTCTGTCAGTATTTATGTAATCGCTTACCTCAAAAAAGATTTTATATGAATCCAGAAAATTTTCCCTTGGTACAGATTTGATCCCAGGGATGTTTTTTTTGTAAATCAGTTTTTGATCCCTCCCATATGTTTTTTTCGGGTTTCAATTGGGCGTGCTGTCCCTTTATATAATTATTCATTCATGATAAAAATACTTTTGATGACATAATGAGAAAATATTTTTTATTCAGTGTTCTCAACTCAATCTTCATATGTAAAAAAAAAATTGAATTAGTGAAAGAATATTTTAAATTCTTTTTTTCTCAACTCAGTCCTCGGAGCCAAAATGCATGTTTTGATGTACAACGTTTAAGATACATTTTTTTCGATTTTGGGAGTCGGAGGTTATGTCGATCACTTAGAGCGAACTTTTATTTTACTTACGATAAATTTCTTTTTTCTTTTTTTAAAGGGTCGAAATTGGGAAGGATTTTTTTCCCATCTTTCTCTTTGTCCTTTTTTTTTGAGTGGGAAATTTTTTTTTTTTGTGAAGTCAAAATCGACGGGAAAGAGAAAAAAAGTGGACGGAAAAGAGAAAGTTAGCTCAGTAAATTCGAGAAAAATCAGTCAGAGATATTAGTCAGAGATATCACAGAGGCCACTCAAATAGCAATGGGCTGGCTATGTTGCAAAAGTGCTTGACAACCACTGAAAATCACTGTCCACAACGTGAATCACAAGGGATCATATGCAAAATATTGCCTGCAAATTATGAGATGGCTCTGCGACGCCCCTGAAAGAGAAGCCTGGCGAATATTTGGTGACTTCTATCTCCAATGACGGGCGCTAAACACTTTATACTTCCTCAGGTGACGTATAATGAGAGGCAAAATAGATTTCTATGTCGTACCTTGCTGTAAAATTTTGATTTTCGAATACTTGAATATAAGGAGAATGTATTTGTCGTTGAATAGTGAATATATGTAACAGAACCATGCTTGGCAGTAACCAGTATTGGATAAACGAAGGAGAGTATTTAATAATTTTACCAGTATTTTAATGTTTGTTCAATTCATACTCTGTGGATTATATGAATAGCAGCCTGGCAGTGAATGCACGATGGTGAACCAGTGAGGATCGAGCTTATTACACGAGTAGATTTAACAATAGCTCTACGGCAAGCGTATAATAAAGTGTTGCATGTTCAATATGTTTTTCAAGGCTCACGATTTGACTTGAAGTGTACACCTTGAGTTGCCGATGTACAATTATGAAATTAGCGTGCAAAGGATGAACACGCGTAAATGACGAGAATAATTTTAAAGGGTGTTATCCAAATGAGGTATGGAAATAGCTGTGTACCTTTTTTTTCAACATTTCTTGGAGGGACCTCGCATTAGCTGCTTCCAAAAGACGATGAAAACCTGTTAGCATTTTGAAATTAATCAGATGTTAGGAAGAAAATTTGTAAAAGGATTTGGAATGAAGAAAAAGAAAATGACTTAAAAAAGCCATTTAATTATCGGTTTTGCACGATTGTCAAATTTTAAGGGGATGAAAATTTATTTCCTAATTACAACAAAGGTTTGTCAGCGTTGTCGTTCCTTCGATTAAAATGGTGAAAAAATCACACTGTGTGTGTTTAAGGATGCTAGAAATAACTAAAATTTGAACATGCTTAATTAAACGTAGGGTGTGGTCGGCTTCTTTTTATCCTGCTAAAAAGATAAATAGGGTTGGCAGGAATTTTAATCATTAAATTATTGGTGATAATGTAGGGGGCAATCCGAAAAGTCATTTAGAATTAATGGGAGTGACAGCTCTCTATCTCTTGTAATTAGGTGATTTCATATCCAAGCTAACAATGCTATTTGCAATACAAAAATATGTCCTATCAGACTCTGCTAGTTTTGAATCTGGTAATTAAAGGCTCATAGCGAAAGTATTTGGGTATAAAACTGCAATTAAATATTTCTTTTGGCAATCGACACTTATATTAGAGCTCTGAACCACTTTAAAACCAACCCGCTGCCTTTACAACTGGACCATTCCTGACATGTACAAAAACGAGATAGTGAAGAATATTTACTGGTTGATTATACATCGTTCTGATCCGGTGACATATTGATTGCGCTAGAACGGTGGCGCATGTTCGGTCTTCGAGTGTCTGTTGAATTGGGAGACTAATTAGTCAGCCTTACTGATATCAACATTCATTATACGACAAGATCGAAGCAGTCCTAATGGTTGTCTCTCCGGTTGCTTATCTTGAACGATGCAGAGCATTTGGTTTGCTCTGTCCCATCCACAACGTCTAAACGCATTTTCCCATTCACAGACACACAAACGCATACTCACATTTTCGTATGCATCATTATATGCAACCTCTCAGCTCAAGGAGAAAGCGTACTCGAGAGAAAGCCTACGTCTGTTATAATTTGAATGGCGGGATAGTTATGGAAAAGCAGCGGTCTGCATCCATTGGGTATGGAAATCAAGACGATGTAGGCTCTTCTATCGGGCAACTTCCCTCGGTCTTCGCATATGCTGAGACTCCCAGGCTCTTGGAATTTCGAATGGACAAAATTTTATGCCTGCATTGACGTTGAAGTTTTGATTAGATCAGTGGTTCTCAAAGTCCCAGGTCACATTCACCCATTTTGCAATCCAAGGTTTCTTCAATCCTTCCCTAAGTTAAAATTGTTATATATACCTTTGCGTTAGCGAGTTAAACGTTGGAGCAAGCAAATTGAAAAGAAATACAGGAAGTAAATCAACAACTTCAACATGCAAATGAAGGCTATAACAAGCAAATCAAAGGGCCAGAGACAGTGAAAAAAATGGAGAGCACTCATAGTTTATTACTGAGAAGGATCTGTAAATACATCGGCGTAGTAAAGAATAATAAAAAGATTGCGATATTAGTTCAATTAATTCATGAACGATTTAGGACTCTCGTTAAAACTGCTTTATCTAAATAATAATAAATTACTATAAGTAGGTAGCAAAACTAAGATGCCAACGAGAGTCAGAGAGAAGAAGTGGAAGAATGAGTAAATATTTGCCTTTACTTAGTCACCCCCGTTCGAAATGTTTGTGGTGACGTCCATGAAGCACGTGATCCTCCGGTATTGGATACCGTCTAAAGTTCAATAGAAGCTACTTCTTTGTTCTTGATAATCCTCTGCTTGCTCTTCGGGTCTTAAACAATATCGATGCAGACTATCGTGGTAAATAGGAACAATGATAAGACAATAAAATCACTAATAGAATATTATTAGCGCGAAAACATTGGCTATCTGCAATAAGGTTGATGAAGTTATATTAAAGAACTTCATTAAATCTCAATAGCCTAGTTCGGATAATTGTAGTTTAATACAGCTTTCACCTGATCGTGTGACGTCAGCAAATGACATTAATCAAGCGATGAGCAGTAAGGTCTGACTTTAATTGTGCCACGTGTGTAATCCCTACAAGGCAAACATTATCGATTTTGACTAGTATTTCTTTCATACATGATTTTAGTCGTTTTTATCACATGAAACAAACACAGGTCAAAAACTGTTTATAGTTAGTAATACTTCAGCAAAGAAAGAAAATCGATATACTATAAACACTACAAAACAATGCACGTTGAAAAAGATTGAACTTTAGTTTGTAGCCAATTTTACCATGTGTCAGTTTTCAAGGTAAAAGCAGTTTTTTCTTTTTTTCCCTTGGCGTGAAATAGAAAGAAAAAGAGAGTTTATTTTCCAACCAACGATATGGCACTAGTATTTTATCTAAATTTTATCTAACTCGTCGTTCCCAATGAAGTGTCAGAAGCTCAGAGTCACACAGAAAGCAAAAAGATTCTCTTTAGAGAATGAATACCTATGTTCACACACTAATGGAAAACAAGTACAAAAATAATAAACATGCCCAAATAAAAAAGTCAGGAAAATAAAAATTAAAAGAACCAACACGTTGTCAAAGAAGTCAATACAGAAGTTCGTCGCATAAACAAACTCTCACGCTTCATCTTTTTTCTCTTCAGCAGGCTCAACATAGTGGAAATCATGAACAACAAACGTTTTACCATCTACAAGCAGACATAGATTTGAGCTTTTCACTTTTGCAAAAAAAAATTTTTATCGATAAAACTATTTTCTGGTATTTCATATAAAATGTTTTTTGCATTCACTTTGAATAGACGGGTTCCTATATGCAGTATAATTATCGTTATTTAAAAGTAAGTTGATACCATGCTGTGTATTAAGTTCCGAGCAAAACACCTGACAGACTGTTAATAATAATAATAATAATGATAATGGTGGCTATCCAAACCTCTGGTACAGAGGATTATATATAAATAATAATTATTATAAAACTTCTTATCGAAGGATATTAATAATAATGATAATAACAATAACATTTCATAGACCAATAAAAAAAACCCAGCTATGATAACCACTTCAATAGCGTAGATGCCGCTCAATTTAGTTTCATAACATTGTAAAGGGGCATATACGTTTACTGATTCATGAAAACATCTCTACCATTTTATGCACAGGAGTGCTCTTGAGTTGAGCCGGAAATGAAAGAAAAAACTCGAGCCGAGACATCAAAATGTTATTTTGAATAACGATTTTGCAATATCAGTGATGCATGATTAAAAATAGGAGTCGACAGAGGGAATTCCACTAGAGAACACCAAAGTTATACTAGGTTAAATTGAATAAAACACAACAGATGTCTTTGAATAATGGAAGTAAATCCTATTCAATCAGGACCTAAGTTAAGAATAATCGAGGAGAACAAGGGATATTTTATGGACTAAACAAAACAGTAGAAATCTTATCAAAGTATGAACACGTTCACTGCCCCGTGTTCGTCGTGTGGCATGTTGTGCTTTGCAACTGACGCACATGTGCATCCGTACCAAGATTTCATTCAAAGCACTATAAATGGCTTAGACAACCTGGCAGATTCAGTTTCTTCCTTGTGGCACTGACCAGAATTCTTGCTTATTTTGTTACACTTTGCTACATTATCCCAGGTAGCAGTATTAAACTCAAAGGCAGTATCTACATCAACATATGACGCTTCCTACACTGGATAAGAAAATAATTGAAAATTCTTGGTTCGGAGTATTTGGAGATAAATAACCACGTCTAAAGCCATACAAACCAGCGATAACATTATGGCAAAGTAAGGAGAATACTTTTGACAGTGTCAAGCTGAAGCAACCCACTAGATATTGAGCCAGAAGCTAGAAATGCAACAGAAAACAACTCCAGTGAGAATTCACCAGGGGAACTGCAGACAAAATGACGTGAGTATAACAGCAAAAGGAACACAATAAAAGTGAACAGAATCACTGGTATTCGAAATAAAAAAAACAAACAAACTCTTAGAAGGGCGATATCAAAGCATAATAGACAAGGACAGAAAAGCTAATATCATCAACGCAGAAAAGGATGAAAATGTGAAACTTGTTAGAAATGAATATGGCATATCTGTATAGTAATAACTACGACTGGGTAGGAACGCCCACTTAGTAAAGATTGTGCTTGTCATAAGGATTTTGCAATACGGACTAAAGGTATAAGAACAAGCCAAATGTTACTGAGGGAATAGAAAATTAAAAACTTTAGGAACTTTGAAATAAAGAAAATAATATCTAAGCAAGCAGAAACTTCAAATCAAAATGTTAAAAATTTACTTACTAGGAATTTAGTCTGAAATTATCCTGCAAACAAAAGGAGGAACTTTTAGACTCCGAGATGAGTCGTACTGCAGGCTCTTATTCAGAGCCTGAGCGGTTTCCAGTCGTTTTGGTCACATGTTTGCCTGCCTTTTTGCGCCAGATATATACTTCATACGCGTTGCAGACTGGTGAAGTGATTGATAAATTGATTTTGATCACTAGATGTAAGTCCGTTGAAGATTTGTTCTGATCAGCTTCCTTGGCATCAGCGAGACATACACAGCTGTGATCAAAACCTTTACATCAAAGAGATCGCTAGGGAATGACGTTTTTTCTCTATCTGCTGACAGTGGTAAAATAAATATGTGTTGGGGCAAGTTGGTTCCCCAGTAGCAGTTTCCCGAGTCATAGTTTATAGTCGAATCCATTTTTTCCACTGAGTAAAATGCAGAAGTTCCAAATACCATTAAAACCTGTAAAAAGATCTCCACACTTATAACATCACGATGAGATTTTTCTTATTTTATGGTTTTATCTCCGAGGGCATAAAGAAGACACAAGAACTAGATTCTTGTGATTTGTTTTCATATAAGGGGTTAGTTGGTCCATGTGTCACTAAATCAGATATGAGCCAAACGTAGAGTAACCATGTAGAAAACGCAATCATACGTGAGACAAAATTTCAAGATTTGCTGTGAATTTAACAGTTCGTTGAACGTTCTAAAACAAAAAAAAATAAATAAAAAACAAGGAAAAAAGTAGGATGAAGTTAAGAAATGGGAAAAATTAGGTGTTCAAACTAAATAGAAGTCAAAACGTTAAAACAGGATTTGTATTGTGCTGGTGAGGAAGATATGTGGACATCATCAGTGTCTTTCTCCAAAGCCACAAATCTGTTGCAGAGGCAGTTGCTCAAGATGTTTTTGTTTGAAGAGTCAACCAATGATAATTGGCCAACCAATCCAATAACCGAATCCCGGCTAAAATTAATGGTACCCTCTCCCTTTGTTTGATGAGCGAACTCGTCTTTCGCCATATAAATTGTGGATTATTTTACAATAGCTTTGCCATTCATTTATATTATAAACTTACGCAAGACGCTCAGTCTAAACGGTATCGAAATATTCCCAACACTGAGTCAAGTCAGTCGACCAGCCCAGGTCTCCCCAATTTATAAAGAATAATATGAAAAGTAGTTTCAGATATTGAACTTAATTTTTCATCTTTATTGTATCAATCGTTACAAAGTCCCAACAGGTCTTACAATTAAGAGAAATAAGTGTATGATTTCGATGGAGAAAGAAACCTTGTTTCTCAATATTGTCTCCATGCTATGTTTGCGAGTCCAATATCTCTGGTTCGGATGACTAATCTTATAAGATGGAACACTAAATTGGAGTAATATCAAAAACCTATTAACGCAATTAGACAGCTTTCACTTCGTTGCGTTTTCCCTTTAATTAATTCCTCAAGGTTTAAAGAGGAAAGAGGAAATTAAAAACGACACACGATGAAATTAAAGAAAAACAAACAATTAATAAGACGCAAAGTAGAAGTAAAGATAAGAATGAAAAAAAATAAACGAGGAAAATAAATGGAGAGCAAATATAGTGATACAGACAGAATGGAAGAAAAGCCGAAATGAATATTGAGATAAAAAGAGTGAACATCCAGAGAAAAGGAAACACAGAAAAGAAATATTACGAGGGACAAGGTAATTAAAAAAAGAGGATATATTGTGAGAAAAGAAAAAAAGAGAAAAGTAGCTCAGGAGAGAAGGGCTGGGATAATCAAAAAGGGTAGAAAGAATAGAAAACAAGTCAGATTACTTACAGAATGGAATCTGTAGTGCGACCAATGCCTTCTGGCAGCTTTCCTTGTTGGGGATGATTAATAAAAAATTTGAAGGAGGGATGATCATCAAATATTATTTCTCCCACCTCCTGTTGACCATTAAAAAAATCTGAATTTTCAAAGCAAAAATAATGTTAAATGCTGCCTGACACAAACTTAACATACGCTTACATTGAGTCCAGCTAAAATAATGGGTAAATGTTTGGAGTTATATCCCTTTGTCTCCATTATTGCGTTTGGTTAACTGTTACTAAAACGATGGAATACGAAACTAAAAACCAAAATGGAGATAAGAATGGCGTAGTGAAATGAAGAGAATGAAAGAAGAAAAAGAACGAGAAATATAAAGAAGAGTGGAAAGAGAAAGAAATAGGAAAAAGAAAGAGTAAAGAAAAACAGCAAAATCCTAAAATGAAAAGAATATATTCAAGAAAAATGCGCAAGAAAACATTGGATACAAAAAAAAAATAAATGAAAAATTCAAACAAAGAAATGAAAAAAGAAAAGAAAAGAAAAGAATTATTTTCTTTTAAATCTTCTGTCCTTACATGACCTCTCCTGCCTCTTTTTGATCAGAGAAAAAACTAGAAAAATAGAAATTAGATACTAAGAGAATTTGGGAACCCGAGAATACAATTAAATCGATAAAGGGAAAAATGTTTGGCAGAGTCTTTGAAATATTTGCGTTAATATTTCCCAACTAGCGCAGAAGTCTCTGGGGATATGAAAGGGCTTTTCAGCATTACACAAGCATGATCGCAGATATTACCTCTAGCTAACTCACCTACAGGGTGTTTCAAAAAGGTTGCAACCATCTTTTTGAGAAAATATGAAATCAACTTTTGAAGAAAAAAAATACGAAACGATTTTTATTATGCATACATTTTCACTTTATAATCTGAATTCCATTACATTAACGTTCCATCACATTGGAAAACAACTTATCCGTCACGACACAGTGGAATCAGTTCTGGGCTTAGTCAAGCATTTCAAATACTAAATACTGTTGTCTCAGGATACAGCGTTGCCACGTGACTAATATTGTAGCATGAATTTGAACTACATGTTATTTCTACGCTCTTATCCTTAGGGTTGCGTCTTCCATGAAGCACACGATGCATGTAATTGTATGTATACGTGCCGATGTATGACCATTTAACTATGCAGATAAGTAAGTTAATTAACGTAAAGATAAACATGCAGAGTTAAAAAAATTTCCGTGGGGATGCATTGTTTCTGATATAGTAATGCACTTCCTATCTCCACCAACGGTCGATGTTCGAGCCAAAGTAAAACTGAAGAATCTGAATGTTGATTTTTAAGGTAAACATTTTATAATGGGAAAAAAGCATAAAATATTCATTCCACACGACAATCCCTCAAATGAAAACCCGTACTGAACTGAGCTAAGCTTAGTATATTTTTTTAGAATAGTCATGTAACTGCAAAATGATTGCTAAGTAAACGATTGCTTAATTTGGGGTATATTCCATCCGTCCATCTATTTATCTATCGCTATGCGAAAGCATCGATATATATAAAGATATACGTAAAAAAACAAACAGTCAACGATACAAAATCATGAAGAACACGAAATGAATTATCCGATGATACATGAAAAGATACGTCACTCCACTTTATCTCTGGGTTGACAATATATACCAGTACATGTGGTGATAATCTTTGAAAATACTTCCTAAACAGATAAGGTGTGGGTAAGAGAAAAGATTACCTATAAACTCCCTTTCTCCCTCTTTTCTCACCTACCGTCCTCGTGTGACAATATAATGTGTGTTTAAGGGGGACCTTGGTATTGGATTCATGCAGTTCCAAAGATTTTTTTGATTTTTGGTTTGATTCGTAAATCTTGGCCAAAGTTTATAATTGTATATCCTAGTTAGCACCAGAAACAGAAGCTGTAATCTTTTTCCGTTACCTCCCAACTGATCATTGATATGAACCGAAAAGGATCTCTTCTTCATCCAGATCTAATCGGATGTACATGTCTATCAACCTGTATATATCTACAACAGTCTGTTTAATTTACAATGGTTAAAAGGTGTGATAGACCTGATCGGTCTTTTCTTGCATAAGGCTGGATACTCGCCCTGTATTCGCTGTGTACAACAAAGTATTTTTGTGCAAAAGTGATTATGCTGCCTCGAAAGGGGGGCCATGAGAGAGAGAGAGAGAGAGAGAGAGAGAGAGAGAGAGAGAGAGAGAGAGAGAGAGAGAGAAGAGAGAGAGAGAGAGTGCGGGGATGGAGAGAGGGAGAGAAAAGAAAGAAAGAAGTGTAGGAGACGGAATGTATAGTATACCATTGAGTGATGCTATCTTCTTTGACCGTTCGTTTATTCATACAAACATACCAATGGATAAGTTTATGAAATACTTACAAGTACATATAATAAAATCCACATATTTGCGTATACACATTTATAAATGATCACAAGAGGTAGGCTCAATTTGATAGATCCATATTTTCAACCGAATACACTCACCTACCCCTATGTTTAATTATTTAAGGTGATTAATTATTGTTTAGTTAATTGCAAATTGCAGACAAATTAATTGCTCTGGAGGGAGACGAAGCGACTTTGCTAACAGACGCAATTGGCTGAAACATCAAAGGTAAAAGAAAAAAAAACCTCATCAACGCTATCCACAGCTTTTTTGGGAAATGAGTCCAAGATGGAAAGAGAACAAAACAACGGGAGAAAACAGTGGTGTTGATATCCTGGTCTCATATCGAAGAATGAAAGTGAAAAATTGGACGGCAAAATTGGCAGCGAAAAGTAAATTGGAAGCCGATCTGTAAAGTAAAGAAAAATTTATTGAATTTGTGAACAGGCCGTGGAGATAAATTATGCATTTCAAAAACAGGACAGAAAATTAGAAAGTCTAATGGAATATTAGAAAATATAAATGCTAAATGAAAAGAGATAAAATATAGATATCCATTCAATTTAGCCTGATCTGACATAGGGTCACTGTTGGCAAAAGAATGCTTATCGAACTTAGATGAGTAGAAATAGTCTTGTGTCCACCTTCCTAAACAATGCTGTACAGGAGGCACTCGTAAGTATGTTAATACTGTCTGAATGGAACTTTGTCAGGTTTAAAGACACAATTAATGGGGTGCCCAATGAAGATCGAACTCTCTGTAGCAGCAATGGTTCCGAATCTTGTTGACCAATGCATTAAGAACGAGCTAACCTTGAGATCTCTAACCTCTACACTTTTTAATTACGTCTGCTTCAGTGCCAGAGAGTGGTTCTGTATATGAATGATTTTAATATCAACTATACGCCTCTAGCAACATTTTAAGCTAAATTACTTTTTGAAGATCAGGATTATGGCTTTATTACCAATTCCTGCCTATAGCAGGAGAGTATTCACGGTTAATTTTCAATAAAATCAAAAAAGCCCCTAAAGTAGCGGATAAAATTAAAGGCACTACAAAACCCTAGAGATGGATATTCAAGAAAGTATACCGAAAAGGATATTTTATAATGTTAATAACATTTACATTAGCAATATGTTTTATTTATACAAAATAGAATTCAAATTATTGCATCACGTAGTAGATTGTTATAGTAGAGAAACTGGCTGAAAAGTAGAAATGCTATAAAAAGGATACATTTAGAGATTTAAAATATTTAGAAATCTTAACAGAAAGATTTAAGATATTTAGAATTTTTCTCAGAGAGAATGAAACTCAAAGGAAGAGAAAACACTGTAAACAAATAACGCAATAAATACAGTTAAGATAGAAGAATAACAGACAGAAGAGAGAGAGAATAGAAGTCAGGATTGAAGTACAGAAAGTCGAATCAGAGATCAGACGATAGCGTAAGATTGCTCAAAAACAAGAAAAAAAGAAATAAAGTTGACGAGAGTATAGATAGAAAAAAGATAGAGAAAGATTTTAAACATCTGAAATAAAGAAAAATGGCTGTTATAAAAAACAGATAAAATGTTGAAAAAAGCCCCCAAAAACAAACATAAAACCATCAAAATAGAATAGATAAATGGAGGAAAACGAAAATAAAATGGAAGAAAAACAAATAAATTATTGAGGAAAATATAAGAATCTGCCAAGTCTACGTGGCCGCCACAATAGATGCATTGTCAGTCATAGTTCGATTTTCCACCCATGATGACGCCCTATCTACCTTCACCTAGTGATCTATATTGAAAATCGAGCTGACATTTGATATACATTAAAAATAAGAATGTCTTATCCGAGTAGTTTTATGCCTTGACTTGTTTTGTCTTAAAAAAAATTGTGAAAACGCCAAACCTCTGGAGTTGGGACATCGATGAGAAAAAAAAAAAGAGAAAGTTCTTTTTTCATTTCAAATACTTGGCTTATGCGAATTTTACTAACTTACTGAATGCAAGAAAGGCTTCTTGGAGGATATACTATGGCATAGCTTTACTGGGCAAATCTCATTATATCTTGTAAAATCTATTAGACTTTGGGGGTCGACATAATACGAATGCTTCTACTGAATCAACGTTTTCTAAAAGTGTATCTGATAAATTAGTCACAAATATCCCATCAATTATTTTCTATAAAGACTGCAAAAAAGTAATAGATCAAGCCTGGTTGTACTAGGGTCGAACTATGTCGCTTTGTTAGAACCAAAAAACAGAATAAATTTCTCCATACAATATTGTTCAAAAACTACGTGTCTCATTCAAAATCCTTGTAGATCTTGTCGATGGGATTTGCAATATTTAGTGGGAATGACTGAGTTTTTGCGTACTTTATTGTGTCATTGTTATGCCTGCATGACGTCACTGGTTTTCGGTGTTTGGTCTGGCCACTGTCATTGACATCCACCATTCATCATTGTCGTTACATACGAAAATAAAGTTAGGACACAATAATAGGGGGTTCGCTAAAAGAAATAAAGAAAATATCTTCTCAACCTGATTCTTAATTCTATACTAACCTTGAAAGTAAGGAGGGGGAACAAACTACTCAGCCTAATGCTTGATATGCCACTGGCCCGAGAAGCAAAGATAAAAAAAAGAAAAGGCCTACTTAGTCTAATAGTTAATTTGCCTTTGGCCTCGATAACAATGAATATATATATATATATATATATATATATATATATATATATATATATATCATCATCATCATCATCATCATCAGTCTTTCAACGTTCGTCGTTGGACAAAGACCTCCCTCAGGATTCACCACACTATTCAGTACTTTCTGAATTTGTCTAGCTTGTTTCTTCATCTAATATTCTACTAGTCTTGGTTGTGCATGTGATCTCGGCGGATCAATGTCGTGAGTCACAATGTCCATCAGTTTTCCACCATTCTTGCAACATGGCCAGCCCACTGCCATTTGAGATTTTCAATAGATTATATGATGTGTCTGACTCTTGTCTTTTCCTGGATGTACTGTGCTGTCTTGTGGTCTCTCCATATGAGCCCAGCATAATTTTTTCATATGCACGTTGCATAGTTTTCAATTTGCAGATCAGTCTCTTGGTTAGGTATCATGTTTCAGCTCCATAAGCGACTATCAGGATGCATTGGTTATACACTCTTCTTTTTAAAATCAATGGGATCTTCTTATCTTTAAGATTGAGCTTGCTCTACCAAAGACTTGTGTAAATCCCTAATGTCATGGAGGCCATCACTTGACAAGGTGTAGATCCAGTATACGTCGAAGTGATGAAACATATATACAATCACAGCAGCTCTTTTATCAGGCTACATAAAGATTAAGACCCCTTTAAGCTCCAGAAAGGATTAAGAAAAAGTGATACCAGCTCAACCAAACTCTTCACCCCCTGCCTCGAGATGATTATCAGAAGACTACACTGGGAGAGTAAAGGATTTAGAATATTTATCTATCTATCTATCTATCTATCTATCTATCTATCTATCTATCTATCTATCTATCTATATATATATATATATATCTATATATATATATATATATATATATATATATATCATTATATTTTTGATGACAAAAATTCAATGTTTACAAAAAAAAACTTTTATAAGAATAGATCTTGAAAATCAAATTGCTATTTGTTTGGTGAAATAAGATTTATTCTATTATATTCATCGTATCGAAAAAAATCTGATACTGTCATATTTGTTGTATGTGAAAGTTGCATTGTTTTGCGTGTCATGACTCATTGGTTTTCAGCGAAGTAAAATTGCTATCTTACAAAATCAAAACAAATGTAGAGTTCAACAAGAAGTATGAAAAAAAAGGAGAAAGAAGTTGGAAATGAAAGGGATCTTGGGAAGGTAATGGTGAAAAATCAAAAGTTAGAGTTTTTTTTTACCAAATTTAACAATTTGTAAATCATGACGTCTGGATGAACGATGTCAGACATCTGGAAGATATATCATCGGCCATTGAGTTGAAACAAATGAACAAAAACATCTCGTAACAAGAGAAAAAATGGCTACCGACCCCACTGCTTTATAAAACTTCACTTCACGCTACTTTTTCACTTTTACGAAAAAGAGCACAAAAAACAAGCATCTAGTTGAACATCCGTTTTGTTGCTTGTCTTTATTGGGACAGTGCACCCCTTCATGTTCTCTCTCCTATGCCCCAACATCTTGCACTCCCCCCACCACCTTCAACGATTTACTTGACTTACAGTCATCACTTTTTAGTCTTGAAACTCAAAATAACTTTTCTCCTCATTGTAATTATACACAAGAATCCCTTCAGGGGTCATAATCCGTCAGTTATATTGGGAATATTCACCAACATGAAAAACCGTCGGATACGCTGTGCAAATAAGTCTATATAGCAGGAAATTCCTTGTCATAAGAAAAGCCTAAGCATCATCTCCCCCAAGCCCAAGTGATAAAACTGATAAGGTATATAAGAAATGTGGAAGAGAACAAGAAAAATTTGGGCCACACGGACCATTCCATTTATCTTGAAATTTGATGAAGGGTGCTCCATTCTAAAGCAAGAAAATACATTAACACCCAGCCAGTATAGAACAATTTCCCTCTTAAGAGTGGGCTGTAAGATCTCCGTGGTCGCAAAATGGCCGACCTCTTGCACGACTTAAAACCGATACGTCAGCACACCCTTGCAAAGAGGTGGTATCAGAGGCTTTCCCAATTGTTTGGAACACATTGCAATGGTTAACCAAATGATCAGAGATGCCAAATAGAAGAAATGAATTCTAAGAATCATTGGGTTGGATCTTATGGGTCATTCCCATATGATCTCATCAAGGGAGAACACAATCATTATTACATTCCTGCGACAATTCAAGACGTGTTCAAGCTCAGATTTACCAGCAACGATTGGAGCTCTCGAAGAGGAACCACCATTTTTCCTTTTTCTACTCATTATAACTATAAATCTAATATCAGCAGTAGAAAGAGTGACGAGTCAGACATCGCCAAGTCAGCATTAGGAAGATCCAAGGACGACATTCATGATAAGAAATCAGATGAATGCTGAAAACTCTCGACAACGTTGCCCGTTTACATGTCTGTTGAGTCAGATAAGTCCAGGAGCACGGAAATAAAAAGGGCAAAATAACAAAGTTCAACTTAAAATTTGAAGAGTGAACTTTCCATCCATTGCGAATAAGCTAATAAAATGCTTTGGAAAGAAGTACAATTCACATCCATCTGATTGAACCTGTGTCACCAATGCTGTAAGGCAAGCTGAGAAGAGGCTGGAAAGATATGAACTTTTGTTGATAGACTGAAGCACTAAAAAACTTCAGGCAAGTGACACCATGTTTTACGTCGGCCACATGTATAATTATCACATTTTGTGCAGGTGCACAGGATTGCCATCTCTTCCGGAATTGACCATACTGTTCTTTCTGGCATCAGTAATTCTTCTACCTCTTCATATTCCTGGACAGTTACACTCAGCATCATGAACTGAGGGTGTATTAAAGACACCATCTGATGTGTGGGAAAATATGCTCTAGGGATATTTTCATTTGTAGCATGGCTTGTTGGAGAAAGTCTATCTTTAGATACCATATCACTGAAATGGATCATATCGGTCCTTGGTCCATTGTTGTACATTTGCTGTTGATCTTTAGCACTTGTACTAAACATGTCTCGCTAGCCGGCGGGATGTTGTTTGTACTATATGATGCAGAACCAAGATATTTCAAGTATCTGACCGGATTTGGCTTTAAGACTGCATTCTGTAGTTACCATGCTAGTGTAATGGAATCCAGTCAGTGTATAGACAGCAAGTACTATACAGCAGAGGTCATTCTGAACTTGATATGTTAACGTGTGAATTGGAACGGATCTTGGAGAGTCGAAACCACCAGTGCTCAAGTTCCAAAAGATCATTGGAATGGAGAACATTCCAGCAGTACATTATCAAAACTAAAACGTTTGTATCAAAATAAAACAACCATGTTTTTTATTCCATTTTCTACTGAATGCATTGCACGAAGAATAATGCAAGCATTAGCCTTTTCTGCATCAGGACAATGGTATGATATTTCTGTTATGTGGTCATATTTTGACAGGGAATCATTGCAAGGGAAGCAACTCGTAACGACTCGAGCTTTAAAGGCTTCGGTTGTTCATCACTTAAAAGCTTGTGCATGAATGAGCAACTGCAGTTTTGTTTGTTATTGCTTGAGGATAAAACCTGTCCATTTCTAACAGAAGTGGAGTGCCGTTTTCAATATTATTTAATTCAATCCCCACAAATGCTTGACAACGCCTACTCTCAGATTCCTCGAGGGGTCATTTGACGTATTAGTTGAAGGCCAAGTCCAGCATCTCAGTTCATTTTCTTATCTTGAATATGCCCTCCAACAAGTTCTCATAGAAATCACTCAATATCATTTCTTTTAATTTTTCTTGATTTGGCTATCTTGAGATTACTTGCTTTTGTCAGGGTCGTATTCTATCTTTGTAAGACCGAGCCACAAATTCCAGGACTAGAGCACTTTTAGTAGTTTCGGTCATCGATTCTTACTGATCAAACAGCTACGAGGTTGTTGACACATCATACAGTAATAACCCTTCCATAGTCCTTCCCAAGGCACTTGCAGCGTCAATGGCTATGTTTATTTGGATTTGTTCTTTATGTTTTCTCGAAGTTTTCTTTTTGGTTTCTTTTGTGGGCTGATATAAGCTACAATATATCTTCAAGTTTGGAGAGGAGAACTGTATTGATTTCTCCACGAACTGTTCTGCTCTTAGTTGGTAGCATTTTGTGATAGATCAGCTCCTACATTTGTAGCGCTTCCAATGCCGCCATAGGATCTCTTCTGTGACCCATTGTTGGTTTGTTTCAAAGCCATATAAACTCTTACTGACTCGAAATGTCCTGGAGTTCCTTTCATCACCAAATGGCCTCTCTAGAATACTAGCCGTATTCCTGATGCACTGTTTGGCTACCTGAGCATATCCTTTGAATCCAAACTGCGCCATCGAAAAGAAATTAGCAGAATCAAAAGGCAGCAAAGACCAAAAGCAAGGTTGGTTCTATCTGGGAGACATGTTTCAATTAGCAAATATGATTCTTAAACTACACAAACGACCTTTTTGAACAAACCAAAGGGGAACCCAACCTAATTTACTTTGTACACTCATATACATGTGGCGCAAAACAGTCTATTTTCCAATGCTGCTGATATTTCTTTGCTTCCGGCAGAATCTGACATTTTGACCTTTGGCGACTAACTTACAAAAAGCCATAAGGGTTAACTACTTCCATGAATAAAAACCTTGGGAAAAATATGATGATTAATGTTTAAATTGATTCTTAAATTTAAATTCTACCTTGTACAATATAAGTTTATTACTTTTGAAGCAGTAAAAGTACGAAGTTTGAAAATACACTATTTCTCAAAAATAGATTTGTGCAGAATCTTGGACAAGGCCTTAAAATCATATAAAAATGATCAGTGAGATGTATCCCAATCATTCCATGCATCAGTAATGTAAAAACTTTAATATCCAAACATTGAGTGGTTTTGTCCCAAGAGAGATGAATCTGTCAGTAATATCTGAGTTCCATTACCTTTTGACATTTGGTGATCTCATTAGCATAAAACCTATTAAGGGAGTGCTTGAATATAAATATTCTAAGGTATTGGTTGCTCTTCTGTGACAAATATCCCTCAAGATATTGCATTTCCTGTTTCCGCTATTCCCAACAGCTTGTACTCATGACGTTTTGGGCTCATGACGTCATGTGCATATTGTAATTATACCTGGCCTACCCTCACTTTTTTGTCATGCATCATGGTCTAGTTCATGTGTACACAGATAGAGTTCAAAGCTTCTTGTGTGCATGTACCCCAACCCGAGCCAATAGTCTGATATACAAATAAAACAAACATTCTATCTAACGGACAACGATTTAACGGTTGTTGGATTTACTGGACACGATTGAGCTCATCAAGTCATAATTTCAGTTGACGCGAAATTGCATCAGGTAAGATTCCCTTACTGAAACTATTTTGCATTTAAAATATAGAATATGAAAAAGAGATTAAAAAAATGCTTTCTCTCTGGTAACATTCGACTTTTTTTTTTAACAAAAAGCAAAAGTAGTTTAATTCTTTGAAAACAATCAACGTTAAAGAGAATTCCCTTCAACAAAAACCGAGTAAAAAGAGAGTTCCCAATTCTTCTTGATATAAAATCTCTGTGGACTGAGCTAAATTTTTTGAATAAGTGAGAAGTATGGCAAAACCCGAATTTCTCTCCTAACTACACGTAAAAATAATGAGTAGCATTTACCACGCTAGTTACCTCAAGATATATGCAAATGCTGCATCATCATCAAATGCTTCCCCTGATCCTGAGCACTGAACCAATTCTGACCGATCCTGTGAGACTGAAGAACAAAGCCAATGTCAGCAACACCAGAAACCATTTAAAGGGCTAGAAAAGATCAATGACATAACAGAATAATCCTATAAAACCTCGAGTTGATAAAAATATTCAGTATACCTTGACTGACGCTCTGAACTATTTGAACACAATTAAATCGGTCAGAACACGGGAACTGAAATCACCACAAAAATCCAGTACTACCTGAACCATGAAGTTAATGATTAGGGGACTGCCTCTGGGATATCACAGGGTTGAGTACGGGCAACTGATGCCCAGATCATGACCACAGCCAGTTTGATGGGATACTAAGATTGGCCAGACAATATAATAGATAATGCACCCTGCTTTTGTCCGAAGTGCTTGGCAGATCATGCGTTAAATGCACCAGAGCACTTCAATATTTTAATCAATGTTTGTTAGCGCCTGATTCGTTGTTGCTTCCCTTTCTCTTGCCACTCTTCGAAACTTGTCTCAAATGAGAAATAAAAATTGAGGTTTCTGTCCTTCTCAAATGCCCAACGGAAAAAATCATTTTTGATTTATGCAATATGAGAAAAAAAAAAGATTTAGAGATTGTGAACATGAGATAAATTGAAAAATATCCTTTTGACAAAAAGGTTTCCTGAGAAAAGTCAGGATCATGTTTCCTCCACACCGATAGTTTAGCGATGATTTTAACTGATATTCTCGAAAATCTGAATGCATCATCTTCGTAGGCATTTCCAACTTCTGTTAGAGTTAGTGGCAATAAATTTAAGTGCCTCCATCTAAACTTGCATTAATTAAAACCGCATTAAAGATAACGGATATATGTTGTCTGTACTTGATCAATTTGCAACAATATTGTTATTCGTGAAAATGGAAAATTTACGGATTTCAACACTGTAGAAGAGGCTTCAAAA
>OY735201.1:62068343-62163343 GCA_963457665.1 Thysanoteuthis rhombus
CCGCCGTGTTTCACGGTCTGCAATCTCCCTATTCTTGCCTCTTCTTTGACCACAGATATCTGTTACTGGGATTTACTAAACAAGTGTATGTCTATACTGCAGAATACATCTTTCAGTACCTCTAAAATACTACGCACACGAACTTCGGACCATGATTCTAATTTCTGTAGTTTACTAAACTTTGACACTGGAGATGTTTCTCAAATCTAAGAAGCTTAAATATGTTAAGCTGAAACATAAATTTTTAGTAACTAAAATATTTGTCTACGGCGGGTAATATATCTATGGAGAATAAAAACTTACCTTGAAACCTTTTTGAAAGGAAGGGAAAGTCTCCTTTCACGCATGACCCCTTGAAAGGGATAGTTGACCCCTTGAAGGGAGGAAAAAAGTCTCCAGAAAGATATACAGGCTATGTGTCGTCTCTGACATAGATTTCTCTCACACTCTCTTTCTCTCATATACATATAAGTATTATAAACAATTCACTACAGTCATTTTTAGTTCAATACAATCTGTAATCTTTTTTCAGACTTTTATCCTCATATTGGACACACACTTGGATACAACGTTTCGGCCGTTATACCATACGGCGGTCCTCAGCAAATGATTAGGTGTTTTTTTGATTATCAATGGGTGATCGACTTTTGGTCCAAACCACTGTAATTGGTTATAAGTGCCCCAGGGAATATGTACTGCAGTGTTTGGGACCAAACACCAACCAGACCTGAAATTAGACAGTACAATGTACACGTTCGTAGCGATTGCCGAAAGACCCCTTCCCCGTCTCAAATGTAAAAAATGCAGCCATTCATCACCGGATGATGGCCAAAATGCTGTGTTAAATAAATGACCAAAATGAGGATAAAACACAGAAAAAAATTCTACCTCTTCATCTAAAAAAATGAATACAAAAACGAAAGCGTCTATATAAATATTCAAAATATTTCTCATAATATTCTATGTCGATCAACTTTTGACAACAATTTTCAATTTTCCTAGCAAACTGAAAAAAACAAAAAACAAAAAAAACTAAAAGATTCGACGAGACAAAGAGAGAATGTTGCAAAGAGACGAATTGACTTAAAAAAAGCCTACGACCTCATGATCTCACGTAGCTGGATACTCTAATGCCTCAGGATATTCAAGATTAGCGAATCAGTGATGAGATTCATAGCCAACTCTCTGAACAAAACTGGAAAGTAGACTCGATGGCTGCAGGGGGAAACATAGCAGAGGTAGGTATAAATAGGGGAATTCTCAGGGAGACTCTCTATCCCCACTACTACTTGTACTGATCTCAACTGAATCTTGAAAAAACAGCAAGGGATTCCTATTCTCCTAATGAAAGGGAAAAGTCAACCACCTCGTATAAATGGGTGACATAAAGATATTTGTATAGAAACAAGGAAGGGCTCAATGCTCTTCAACAAGATTGAAGGTTATGCGATTGCATAGGATAAAGTTTGGAATAAAAAAAATAATGGTAATGTTCTTACAGTGGCAGAAGGAACCGACAACAAAAATAGAGCATTAACCCCACGAGACTGATTTAAGTATATTGGGGTTGGTGAATGTGACTGGATAAAATTGAAAAATAAGTAAAAAAAAAAGAATACATCAGGAAAATAGAAATAGTATTACAAACTAAGCTGGATAACTACACTGGTATAAGTAATGAACACATGATCAATATTGATAGTAGGATAATTTAGTTTATTTTTTTTGATAGATGAAGGAACAACTTCGATTAATGGTTTGACGATCGGTGCACAAGACTCCACACCCCAGAGATAACACAAGTAGACAGTTGATGAAGAAGAAAGAAAGTGATATAGAACTCATCAGCACAGAAAGCTGTGTCCCATAGTCCAAAATATGATTATATGTTTTTGAAAGCAAGCACTTAGCAGGAACAATAGGGTAGTAACTGTCATAGACCGGGCTCTACGGAAACGGCTGGTGTTTGCCCATATAAAATGATGCTAACAGCACATACCGGAGACTTTCGTGGAAAATAGCCACAAATTACACTGAAAATTCGACATCTAAACCGACCACTCCATTCAAGCATGAAGATCAAACCTGGTAGTCGTGGACAGGGGAAACAGAACCTGCCAAATAATAGACCTGGCTTTGTCTGCCGATCACAGAGTGAATATGAAAGAGAGTGAAAAGCTTTTAAAATACCAATTTCCGGCTAAGGAGCTAAAAAGCCATGAAACGTGAAGGTTTGGGTAGTACTAATGATATTAGCGGCACTCAGAACTATAACAACGGTAAACAGCATATTCTATCATAGAAGAAATATTTCATTTTAATTGGATGAATTCTTCGAGAAATTATTCAATATCTAGAGATGCTTGGAATCCTTGACCCAAGAAGATCCTGTTTAGATGGATTTAGTGAAGGTTCTTCGATACATACCAGCGATTTTTTCAAAGGGTGAATTATTTCCATTTTTTTAAAATAGCATTTGTGCAGAGCTTTGCTCGAATTTGAACTCTGTTCATTTTCTGCTATTATAACCGTCTGCCCACTTTGCACCACTCATTTATCTATTCATGCACGTACATGCAAAGTATGTCCAATATATATATATATATATATATATATATATATATATATATATATTGTGTCATCCACAGACAGGGCTGTTCAGTTGTATTACAACTTTTCACTGTGGCTATAGACAGCCGTTATCTCATTCAGTACCACAAGGCAGGATATATATATATATATATATATATATATATATATATATATATATAGCCATTCTGAAAAAATGCAGAACCGGTTGCACGGCCATGTTGTTACTTGAAACAAAAATTTGTAGAGTTTTTCTTGCGTATGCGTAGTTGCAGCTTATCTAAAGCAGCCAGTTCTCTTTTGGAAAACTTTACGCACACACGCAACCATATATATATATATATATATATATATATATACATATATATATATATGTATAATTGTATTTTGTATTGTTTCGGCCAAATGATACATTCACCGTGGAATAGCGGGAGATCATTTCAAATAGAGTTTCAGCATAATACAACCCCATTTATAATCATTTCATCGGATCATATTTCCATTTCTCGAAGATATATATATATATATATACAAATGACGGATAGACAAAGATATCAACATAAAAATAAATTATCTTTGAAATACAAGTTATAATATGACTAGCACAAACAAGATGCTACGAGATATTTTTTCTATATTTCACGGTATGTCTTCAGTCGTTGCTTCATCTTTCAACTTCTGTCATTGAATCTTGTTAACTGTAAAGCTATTCAGCATTAGGAAAAGATCTAACATGATAAAGAAAAAAGTTATTCCCGCGGATAATATGAATACAAATAGCAAAAAATTATGATAATCCTAAGCGACATCAAAGTAACAACAAAGTCAAATACACCACAGAATAAAAAAGATTTCACATTTACCATGCATATGAACCCACGCGATACATTTTGTTGCTTCTATTAAAATGATACCAATACGTCGTCTCTGACAGTCGATTTAGGCTCCTGATCAAAAGTGAATAAGATGATATCTTAACTGAGCTCAGCTATACATAAAAAAGAGAAAAGACGGTTGATTACAAAGTTTATCTCCGTGTGACACAAGGTCAAATGGTGGTTTGTAGCATATCCTGGCTCAAAACTTCGCTGAGGGTCGAACACCAATGATAGTATACTGTGAGATGCAGCTGTTAATCACCGTGCTATAATAGGCACCTAAACTGGATTTTAGTCATTCAACCAGGAAATCAGTTCTCAAACTGATATCCATGCAGTGTACAAAGGAACAATCACGCTGAACATCACACAGAAAGATAGAATAAAACAGCCCCACATATTAGACAAAATACCGATATCATAGACATCTTAGGATCATTTTCAAAGTTGATGGCGATGGGGAGGCCACATTGCAAGATACCAGATAACTGCTTTGCATCGTTATTCCCAACATGATTCCCCCCGAGATCATGAGCGATATTGCAGCAGCCAAAAAGCAGAACGACGTCATGATTTGGATAACTTTAGAATATTTTGGTACTATGAAATTGGATTGAAAAGTAGAGAAAAAACAAACCCCAAAACAAAAACAAACAAACAAAAACAACAAAAAAAACAAAACAAAAAAACAACACAAACTAGCAGCACGAGAGAGACCTATTGGAAATTTGGGCTTTATACAATAGGATAATGGTCATGATGTATGGTAGTGACTAAGTTCAGCTTAGTAAACTACAGCATCATAGCAGTGTGGTAATCGGTGAAGATTAAAGTTCCTACACTTGTTAATAGATCTCTATGATAAGCATTTCAGTTATTCAATGAGCTCAGCAACGGCTCTGGGGTACTGAGTAAAGCTCTAAATCACCACATAAACGAACAAGTATGTGAAACCTTGTTAACCATAGCACTTCAGTAAGCCTCTTTAACAATTGGGTATCTTTGATCAATCGAGCAAGTAAGTCTTTTCACTCGAATTTTCTATTGTAATTTGATGCAGAAGTAATTGCCCTGCATTATTCATTTGCCAAGAGGCGAAAAGAAATTTCTCTTTTCAAGTATTTTCATTTGGTATTTGACCAGATTTAGTGTACTGACTGAAGTATTGGAATCGCAACCAAAGAAAAAACAACGATTCTGTTCAAAACCTGCGATGTTATTTACACAGTTTGCAACAGAATTTGGCAGCATGTGTTGCTTATTGTTTAAAGAAAGAATAATGTAAAGCTGTTAAGAGATTAAAGGAAAGAAAAAAACTCTCAGAAAATGGATACCGACTGGTTTACTTGAGGCTTGTTACATTTTTTCCCAGCCAAGTGCTCGTCTATTTGTGTTCCCTATAAATCAACGCTTTAGACATCAGATATGTTGAAAATGCACTACCCACTCAAATAACGAATGCATCTCACGTCACATTTGTTTATTTGGAAGATTGACTTAAAAAAGGAATATGACAGTGTGACATAAACAAAGATATATTCCTCTTTCTTTATCCACTCTCTGTTCCCTACCTTTTCTTAATGGATGCTTTCAAAATATTCAAATTTGGTTTGAACAAAAATGTTTTGGCATTCGTTGACCCTTCGAAGTTCGCTGCAGGTAAAAATACTTGGTAATTCTCTGTCTTACGTGATCTGATAATGACTTTTTCCGGAGGATAGTACAATGATTAATATCTTTATCTCGTATAAATGCCGTCTTTTGACATATAATGGCTGGTGCATATGCCTGCAACCACGTCTCTTCCTTAAGAAATATAACCTATTTAGCAATAAAGCATAATATGAACACACACCCCGATGTATACATTGGTTTTGGCAACTCGAATACCCACATATATATATAATGGAGAGTGCATTTTTCCTCTGTCAGTAACAATGGACTCTTCCACGTTAAGTTGGTAATCTGGCTGATAAGAATACCTCCTACGCACTATTTTAACAATGTCTTTTTTACCACTGGGACGAGAGCAGTAGTCTACTGTTTGGAAATCATCTTATAGAAATCCAAATATATGTATGTTCGAGTGTATGTGATATATGCTTGTGTGTGTATGCACGTGTGTGCCCATGTTTTGTGTATGTATATGTATGTTCACACCTGTACATACACGTGTGTGTGTGAGCTTGTATGTCTGCAAATTATTCGGAATTGATGGAAGTAGAACTTCTGTGCCATTTTAAGCTAAGATTGGTGAATAACCGCCAAAAAATTGCATTCTGGGTAATAAAATATGACAATTCAAAAAAAGTTTTGCTTTAATAACTCTGGGCACCACATTTTCAGTTCTGTCTTGATCGATTAATTCATTTATGATCACGCAAGTATACCCCACTTTTCGAAAATTTCCTTTATGACATTTGTTTGCTTTTACATAAAGAAAGCTAAAATGAAAAAAACAAAAAACACTCAGCGTTTGTTTTACAACGAGCCGTCATAGAGTCAGCTCACACTTCTTTTTTTTCTCATGCAACTTAGTGTCTTATATTTCCAACATCCCAGCCTCTGACAACTAAGCCAAATTTATCAACATCACAATCAGTCTGGGAACGCTCGAAATTTTCCCCGTATAAATTAATGGCAATCACTTCTTCGTTTCACATCGCTTTAAGTTACAAAAGGTTTTTTCTTTTTATCGAGATGTTGTATCTAGCTGGAGAAATCAAGATAAGAAATTTATTTGACTGTGAACTTTTAAACTTGAACTGAACTTTGATATTCTTAGATTTCTGTAATGCAAAACAAAACTAAAATAACTTTGGTTCCTGTTTGTAAAAAAATAAAGGAGAAAAAAGATGCACAAATACATACAAAAGAGATTTTAAGAGTTATCAGAGGACCACCTTCATTACTTTGCTTTGGTACAGTGAAAAATATACAAGGCAAATTATATAATCTATGAAAATATAGATATCACAAAAAAACGTGAAATGACATTATTCTTTGCGATCAAATTCATCAAATGTCATTATTCTTTCTAATCAATATTTTTAGATCAATGAAATAAAAATCACAAGGATCAAGACATTTTGGTTTCTTGTTCAGTTTATGATTCATTCGCTTTTTCTATCTACTTAAATTATTTTAGTTCAAAACAACCTATCAGATTATTCATTCTCTTAGATTCTTTTTTTTGAGTTTTGACGGCTGATCTCTGAAAATATTCTCCCTGGACAGGAAACAAACGTCCATATCAGAAGAAAGAAGAAAAGAGGAAAAAAAATGAGAAAAAAAAAATCAAATCTAAGCCTAGGATATTTCTGATCAATAAATCTGTTAAAAGACATTTTGAGATACAAATATACTGTCTGTACATTCACTGTACTGACAAAGGAAACTTTGCTTTAACATTTTCCCAACAAAAGGTCACACAACACCTCATTTGATGATTGATAACTTTGTATGAATACGGAGTAGAGTACGTGACGGTGGCATGGGGTATCAGTGAGTGTTGTCATTAAAGTAAAATTTGATTTTGAGTTTCCGGGTGAGAGATATTTTGAAATTTGCTGCTATCTTTTTAAATTTCGACTGCCGTAAGCAAGGCTTTCCAGTCACTTTCTACGTCATAGAGTGATTAAGAAGGGAGCTATTTTATGAAAAACTGTTGATACATTAAAATAGTTTTCTAATATTAAACTTGTAAAATATGACGTTTGAAATAAAGATTAAAAAGACTAAAAACAATAACAGAGTTAAATCACTAAGAAACCCTGAGTTACAGTTAGAAACAGTGCAATAAAAGGCTTCAAAAAAGTCTGACATTGTGTATTCAGGATTATTTTCTTGAGAGATTTTCGGTACACACATTAATGTGAAAAACCCATTCACTTGGTCATATTTATTCCTAAATTAGATTTTTAGCACGATATTTATACTCTATTAGATACTGTCAATAACTTCGCAAGGAGTCATTATCTTTTCAAGGGTTGTTCGGACTATTGAATATAATCTATTTGTGGTACTTTTGTTGCTACTGCAATATTTTTGCCGATCTATTTTACTGCCTTTTTCGGTTTTCAATCCGGAGAATAAATCGACTGGAGCGTTGTTTAAAGTCAGTTGTAACAAAAAAAGCAGCATAAAAATGAGTTTAATTGCCTGAAGAATTTTTGGAATTGCATCGATAACACTCAATCCTCAACCAAGAAAAAATCCCCAAATCGTAACAACAGACAAACAAATTTTCCCAAACTTACTTTATATCATATACGAATAGAAATACATTTGTCATTTCTAGAGATTGACTTGTATACTACCAGAATATAATGGATAACAAAGACGACGAGAACATAAAACCGGAACAATATTAGTGATGTTTTTATGACTGCACCAAGTACGTTTTTATTAATCTAGCTCAACTCAGACTTTAGTAGGGGCATTCAGTGTAGGCATTCGGTGAGGATCAAATTCACTACATCAGCATATTAGTATGAGAGAATAGCTACTTTATGCTCCCAGCAATGAGTGCATATAGCATAATCATATCCCAGCGTCAATCGTAGGCCTTTTCCGAACTTGTGAATTAGTACTGTTGATGTGTCATTATATTTACTTATCATCGGTCTCTTACTTCATGTTGCTGTCTCCTTTCTATCAATACCGAATCTCCATTCACTTCGTTAATCCCAAGGAAAATTATCTTTCAAAATTTCCTTCTGACAATCTCCTGATCAGTAGACATTCCCCAGATATTTTGTGAAAAGAAACAAAAATCAACAGAAGAAATAAAAGCAACTCCAGTAACAAAATATTACCGCCTAGTGATAAAAAGATAAACATTTATTCAACATCAGCCGGAAGGTAGAGAATTACGTTAGGGAAGAATGTATACATTTTTAAAGAAACCATTTCTGACACATGACCACGGATATATTCATCGTTGTGTAATGGTTCGCAAGTTGGTGTCTCAGATCATTATGATTAAACGATGAGTTTTTACGAAAATGAGCAGGACTTGGTAAATAGCTATAAAGCACAGGGGTAAAAAGAACTCAATATCAATAGTTAGTAATACCTGCACGACTGACGTTTTCATTGGAATTAACTGAATGGCACCTCATTGCTGACTTTTAAGCCTCACAGATCATGAGTTGAGATGAGCGGGTTTACGACCTGATGAAAGCTTTTGTCCCCACAGCAATATTTTGCCAGAGACCAATGACTACTTTCCATCAGCATTTTACCAACTGCCTTCTTTGCATTCAAATATATTGCACCGAAAAAATCACAATACCCTTCTATTTAGCTGAGTAAAGCATGTTCTTTTAATTCAGTTGTAAGCGTACGCCAACTCATGGCAGCATTCAGAAGCAGTATTATAACCCCCTAGAAGTAGCCGAGATGGCAGGAAATTACATATTGAGTGGTCAACAGCATGTTCCCACCGATGGGCAGTTCTTGACGCACTGACATAAACTCTGCCCTGAAGCGTGGTTTAGAGATGTAAGTGTATTGCAGGTGTATGATGAGACGCTTGTGATTTTTAGTTGTTGGGAAATCAAGTCCAACCATCAAACACTTTTGCTTGTCAACTTTTATTACACATTTCTGACCATGGTGATGTTTCGTCAGAATACTTTTCATAACAATTTGAGATAAGCAACTGATCAGCTGAATAAGGGTTAATCTCGGCAATCGCACTATATAACAAACAAACCTGTTTGCTCGGTATTTGCGAAATGAAAAATATTGCAAGTATCCCCCGCTTCTCGGCATTTGCTTCAAACCATTTTTTCGCTTTTACGAAAAAAGACAAAGAGCAAATATAGCGTTCAGACTTTATTCTTCAGTGAAATGTTTTAGAGACAGTACGTACCATCTTCCTCTCTTTCCCACATCCGGGTCTCCTGCACCTCCCTTGCCCAAAACCTCCCATAATATACCATCATCACTATTTTGGGGTACCAGTAAAGTGAAACAACTTTCCAATGTGAATTCATGATGATTGCTTCATCACCTCATGCTATTTCAGCTTACAGAATGTTTTTTTAATAGAAAAATTCTTCTTTCGGATAACGGGAAAATCTGTATCCCGATAAATTCATGTTCTGATGCTCATTTCCTCGAAAGGAACACGTAGACAAATGGATTATATTCACTTCCGTATTTCAGTTGAACGAACATACAAAACGGTTTATAGATATTTACTAAACCCTGTTCAGTGTGGCACAAGGTCACCGTTTTGGGGTGCTCATGATGATTTTCAGCGAGCTTATCGAATAGACCATAAATTTTGTATATTGAGTCCAATTATCCCTGAAGGGTCCAACTCTTGTAATTCTGTGTAAGACAAAATTTGAAAATTCATGAGACCGCGTACCATAATCTTATGGTTAGCAAGCTCGTCTTGCCTATCAACATACTAGTGTCATGAGTTTGAACAAGAGCCCTAATATTGTGGCTTTGAGCCGAATAAAGCTAAACATATTGAAAACCGATTAAGTAGTGAACTGAGTCCGGTATTTACTTGATATTCCATCAGTGTGGCTTGGTTTTCATCTCCTGTTTGGTGAGCTTACTTAATATGTCATCATCGTTGATAGTTTTTATCAGCTAACCCTTGGAACAATGAAAGCATGGTATTTGCTGACGTATAAGATGGATGATTTAAAATGGTAAGTAGAAGACGAGTGCACAGTGCAACTGTCTATTTCTTCCTCTGGTTGTGGGCTACTTCGTCATGATACTAGCACATTGATGTATCTGCATAATTTTCATTTGATTTTTTTAAATATGCGTCTCGTCCTGCATACTCTATTTTTTCTTTGAATAAAAAACAAATATCAGTAGCCTGCAGTAAACTAGCAAATATATGGTGATTGGATTATTATCATTATACTAAATAGCTGCCCCAACGAGCAAGATCAATTGCTGTCAAAAAAATTGTGTTCAATTTAATTTGTTTAAAAATGATATTCTTTCCCACGGGGGTAAGGAATAAGATAAAATGGTTCCTCTATAGATGCATATCAATAGCTGATTGAAACAACAGTGTTGCACTTTGAACATAATCTTCTTTCAAGTCAAAGGAGTAACAAATTAACAATGTGAAGTTGAACAGAGGTAGCTACATTGCTTAAGTGAAGGGAACTTATCTAGTTTAACACACCATTTTATATATAGCCAGGTACAGTTTCAAATATGTTCTCTGGGGATCAATGTTGTGAGTCGTGATGTCCATAGGTTGTCTGACATTCTTGCAATATGACAAGCCCATTGCCATTTGAGTTTTCGAATAAATTCCATGATATCCCTGACTCCTGATTTTCTCTGATATACTGTGCCGTTTGGTAAGGTTTCATGTTTCAGCTCCATAGGTGACAATTGGGAAGATGCATTGGTTGTCGATCCTCTTTTTTTTTAAGTTGTGGGATTTTCTTGTTCGTAAAGGTGGAGCTTGCTCAACTGAAAGATTTCAATCCTAGATTAATTTTTCATTTGATTTAATTTTTCTTTTGAGAGTTAAGGAAGGTTTTAGAGATGTATAATCCTAAGTAGGAGTAGTGGTCTACCTTTTTCAGGTCTACGTTTTCAATTACATCTTTGTGTCTTCAAGAGGTCTCCTGTACATGATATTTGTTTTATTGAAGTTCACTTGGGGACAGACTTTTTTGTTCTCTTTGATCACTTCGTCTAGAATCAATTGGAGATCGTGAATTCTTTCAGTAAAAAAGGGCGATGTCGTCAGCAAATCTGAGGTTACTTAGGTATTCGCCATCTCTTTTGATTCCTGTTTTTCTTTATTCCAGGTTCCAGAAGATCATCTTGAGGCAGGCTATGAAGAGTTTGGGTGAGCTAGTATCACCTGATCTTACCCCTTTTTTGAGCTGGAAGAGCTGAGTGTCTCTCAATAGCCTGAGGAATGAACTGTTTTATCAGTATATATCTTGCAATATTCTGACATACACGGGATGTAAACTTTGTTGTATTATAGCATCGATGACTTTGGGAATTTTCACCGAGTCAAATGCCTTCTTGAATTTGGCAAATCCTTCGGCGGGTAATGTTTAATATTTTGCTGCCTTTTTCGTCGATTTACTGAATGAAGATGGTCGATGGTGGAGCAGCTTGTTCTGAATCCAGTCGGCTCTTGTTTATTTTCAACTAATGTCCCTATGAATCAGTTGGTGATCAATTCAGTGAAAAAGTTTGTAGTTGCAGTTGAGTAAGCTCATTGGCATGCAGTCGTATAGTTTTTTTTTGGGGGGGTCCCTTCCTTATATATTATATATCATTATTACGATTGCAGTGTTCCAATTGTCTGGTACATCACTCTGTCTTAGGCATGAGTTGAAAAAGGATGCCTAGTTTCTTGGTCACAGCTTTATCAGCATTGTTGTGTTGGTCAATGGTGATATCTAGTCCAGACGTAGTTCCTTTTCCATTTCTTTGATAGATTGTTTCACCTCCAACTATTTTTTTGACTTCACAGAAGTGACTCCCACTTCTGTGAAGTCCAAAAACTAATTATTAGTATCTTGTAAACCCTGTTTGTTGTATGGTGTCCCTGGTTTGGAGGAATTGAGGATTTTTAGAAATTTTAGGCCCCTTTGACAATTTAGACCCTATTTGCATCTTTTATGTGCTGAAAGCTTTTTCAATAGTTTTGAAGCCCCTATGTCTTTCAAGAATGCTTTTGATGATTTCTGTTGTGCATCGTATTTTATCTTTTCTTGTTTCTTTCGCGTAGTTTTTCTAAATTCGGTTGCTTCAATCTTCTCTTTTATCGGTGGTCAAAGACTTCTGCGTTTTTCCACAAGATTTTTGCTTTCTCGTGATATTTTACTGATGTTTTGTTTTCCCCCTGTCTTAAACATATTGGCAGCTTCTATCAGGGGTCGATATTTTGTCGTTGAGCTCGTTGATGTTTCCTCTGGTTTGGTAAGAAGTTCATACCTGGTTTTTCAGCTCTGGCGTAAAAGATCGATTGAGCTCTATCTTTTACGCTAGGTAGTTGTAATTTTGTACAGAACATTTTCTTGTGCTGTTTTTGGCTCTATTACTCTCTAGATGAAAGTACAATATCCAATCGCTTTGATAATCTCGACAAGTAGGCAGCAGGCAAGTAGGTAGGCAAAAGGCAACATAAAACGATAGTATCATAAAAAAAAAACTTGTATTGAAAATAGAACTCCTTCCAATAAAAACGTATTTATAGATTCGAAATAAAAAAAAAGTAACTTGCTAAAAACATGTTTTCAACTCCCTGGCGTACCCAAACAAGATTTCATGCGGTTATGTCGGGTGGTTTTTGCTGTAGACTGCCATATAGAGGCAGATGAACGATCAGAAGGAATCCAAATGGAGATGATCATAGTTTCAGACATCCTTTAGATATTCAATACACTGTGAATGCAATGCCTGATTCGTTGAGCACTCAATGTATAACAAACTCACCTGCAATATCATACGATAACAACTCGCTCACTGTCTTTCTAATCTAATCAGACACAAACTTTACGATTAAATATTAATCATAAAAGAATTTAAGATTATTTTTTCGAACCAATCATTTTTACTGGTCAGATAAAATGTAGACATGACTGTCTTCAGATATTTTATACTTCTTTGGATAGATATCATTGTATATACTTACATGTTGTCAGGTTCTATTCTGGTAGCCTGTTTCATTGCCGGAGAGAAAGACACACTATCTGCCTAATCTATTTAACGTAAGTTCTTATTAAGGTTGGTTGACAGCTGAATCTGATAATGATTATCCCTGGAAACAATTTTCGACTAGCAGCTCACTACATCCGGGTTTGCTTAAGTTAAATCAAGTCTTCAAAGATCTTTTTTCTCACCTTCCGCAACTGTTCAGTCTTTAAACTTTCTAATAGCCCCTATCAAATAATGTAGATCTAACTAGAAAAGCCAGACAAAACCATTTAAATTTTTTAGCAGAATAGTAGTGCACTGAAAAACAAGTGCTTGTCCCAAAAGTCATAACAAGTATTCGAACAAAAGATTAAAAACAGTTAAGTTGATCTTATAAAAGCTGACTGGGTTATCGATAGTACTGGGTCTAGGGACTTTGTTTGGGTAAAGAAGCAGAGGCTTCTCAATTTTGTTAATTTTCAAAGAAGAATCTTGTGAATCACTCTGGCACAATGGTCTGGAATAAAATAATTAGAGCGTGATTTTTCTTTTTTTTTTTTACTTTAGTGAGGTTTCAAACGACGATTCAGATCATATCAGAACTTTTAAAACGGCATTTCTCTTTAAAAAAACTGTAATAATTTACTAAGCTTAGGTTAGTCTGGCAAACAGATAGACAAGTGGAGTACTCAGTGAAGATCGACTTATTCAAAGTAAAAATTATCCATGGAGTGCGCTTGGATATTGATTAACTTATTATAGTACTTTGCCAATCTTCAAAGTTGAGATTACTTTCAGCGTCGGTACTTGAAATTTAAGTCAGTTCTTGGGCTTGAAAATCGATTACAGGTGCCGATGGGAATATATATCTATCTCAGCCACCAATCGACTTTTATTTGGTTGTATGCATTCATCTCTTACACTCGGATACAAAGAAGAACACAATGTTCCATTAAAAAAGGGTTGGGAAGTGTAAATTGCCAGGGTTCTTAGTTCTTTGTCGCAGGTTTTAGGATGTTCCCTTAACCTTAATGATACGGGAAGATGCTGTCTGGCAAATACATATCACTCATCCTTTGGCTAATCATCGTTTTCTGATCGACAGCTCGAAGCCTACGCAACTGAAACTTTCTGTTGTAATGCTTGTTTTTTGCAACATTTTCCAAGATTCATGATATAGCGTTCATTTCATTCTAAGATGTCCAGAGAAAGTTTCATAGTCCAAAGAGAAAAAGCCTGTATTTTATTTTTGACCAAGATGTTCTGATAAAAATACATTTTAAGGATAACAAAAAGAAATATCCATGCTGGAAACAGTCTTGATAATAGTAGCAAGGAAATAAGTATTATTTCAAATAATCTGAACTATAAATGAAAAAAGGTGATTGCAATTGTTTTTTTCTTTCTTAAGGAATCGGAAAATATGATGAAATGTCTGAAAGGGAGTTTTTTTTTTTTCATTTTTTGTGAGGGGATATCTAGTGAATACAATTGAACTATGAAAAACACACGAACTATAAAATGTACATAATCAAAAGTAAATAGACGCCCAAACATTTGCGCTTTGATTAATTCATACATTATGTATGGACCTGATCTCAAAACACTATTAATATTCTTTAGACTGGCAAAACAGGCTGCATAAGAAACACTAAATAGTAGACTTCTGATATCTTACAGATATTGTACTTATCTCAGTTATTTCCCCTGTTGGAATTTTTCCGGTCGATGGCGCTTCAACTCATACATTTAGATGAGGAAATTGAACTTGAGAAAGGAAGAAGAAAAGAAAAGGTTTCTGCCCAATTATTTTTTTGTAAACTGAATGACGAAAATGCAACTTTTTTTTTCTATCCTTTTTGGTATGGCCTTTGTTGCCCCTTACAAACAGAACCATATATATTCATTATAGGCTGGATCTTAGTAAGAAGTGAAAGTTCTTTTTTTTTCTATCTATTTCTTCATGGATTTTTCTTTCAAGGGGATTATAAATAAAAACTAAGTCCGGCCAAAAAATCAATGCAATGTAGTCAACTGCTTTGTACAGAACTGAACGATGGCAGTCTGTTATTGATAGCGTTCTTGCTATTGTTGCCTTATTGCTGCGAATAATAATAATAATAATAATAATAATAATAATAATAATAATAATAATAATAATAATAGTAATAGTAATAGTAGTAGTAGTAGTAGTAGTAGTAGTATGAAAAGGAGGAGCAAGAAAGAGAGAAATTGAAAAAGAAAAGCTGGTAGACTTGGGGAAGCGAATTTGAAGTGTACTCACTGAAAAATGTTCATAAAAGCATGTCAGTACAGGTAGCAAAATGTGGATGAAAAAAAAAAAAAACTCAGAAAACATCAACAATCGAAGGAATGCTAAATAAATCAATCGTATTTTGTAAGTCGAATTACAAAAGATTAATCAGTGGCTCTGCAACGAGAAAATGGAAATTGCTCCAGGATAAACAAAAACAACAATAAAACGAAAATTCTTAAAAAACAAGGAACAAACAACGAACAAAAAGTAATGAATAAGTTGAATGAGACCTAAATTGACAGGACCTGTGCGTTTCTGACCAAAAGTTTGAATGATAATCAAGAGTAGAATGTACCAATATATGACTAGTTGAACCAACGGGTTTATTCATAGCAATCACAATAATACACGAAGGATTGAATGATCTCTGTACCCCCGATGCTAGGCGTAAGACGATTAATACTTCTCCCTCCCGAATCTGTTAATCTTATCTTTGTTGCAATGAAGTTCATCGAAAAGTCATTGGTCAGTGAACTTGTGGTTCATTTTGATGTTTTAGCTCTAAAGGGCATATTGTATTGAGCGTCAAATGTTAGTCGAGCATCCACCCCCGTTTGATATTACCACCTTGTATCCATTCCATTTTTTCTTGGTACACTGTAATGATTAATACCAGAGTGCGCACGCGCGTGCGAGAGAGAGAGAGAGAGAGAGAGAGAGAGAGAGAGAGAGAGAGAGAGAGAAAATCTGGTGCAGGAGTTTTTGATTACCTTTAAATCATATTAGCCAGTACAGTTTTATAATTTTGATTTTGCAAACCAAGGGATCGCTCAATAGTCACCTATGGAGCTGAAATATGGTACCTTACCAATAGACTGATCCTAAAACTGAAAACCATGCAACAGGTACACGAGGAATCATGCTCATCATAACATGGATAGATCGCGATATGTTACAGGAAAACAGGTGTCCTGGATATTATAGAACCAACAAGAAAACTTAAATGGCAATGGGCTGGTCAGGTTGTAAGAATGGCAGACATAGCCAGACATTACAACACACAACGTGGATCCCCAGAGATCACATACAAGATAGGAGCCGACAAAATATAAGACAGAGTAACAAACTAAACAGTTTCAGAAAGTACTGGTTCCGTGGTACCCATTATAGAGGGTCCAGTAAATCTAATGAGAAGGTCAATGTCTAATGACAGGTGCTAACGAAGCTACTAATGGTAATGGTAGCTTTAGATTAAAACCTGTTGATTTAATTTATTTTTGTTGTTGCTATTCTTTCACGGTCTTCTTTCCAAATTCTATTCTTTTCGCGTTCAATTTCCCTTCCACATTTCTTATTTTCTTCTTCTTCATCATTCTTTCAAATCTTCTTCTTTATCATTCCTTCTGTATTATCATGCTCAAAATTCTCACAAGTTCCCTTTTTTAATTTTTTCTTTCAGATACGTCTTTCAAATTATCCTATCAAATTCCCCTATACTTTTTCCCCCAATTTCATTATCCTTTTTCCCAATGTTATTTCTATTTGTCACTTAAAATATTTCAGATTGCCTTTTCAGATTATTCTAGCGTATTCTTTATTTTTTCATTCATTTTATTCTTATACGTCTGCCAAACAAGTCTCTCATATTTTTCTCCATTTGTTTTGTCTTCCAATTTTCTTTTCATTCAAAATTCTCCTTCAACATTTTTTCTTTCTACGAATTGTCTGTCTGAATTATTTCCAGTTCTCTCGGATAATTCTTTATTTCTGCACAAGTCGAATTCTATATTTTTTATCCCTCCCTTTCTCCTTTTTTTTCAAATCCTTCAAAATCATCTTTTCGCATTTCTTCGTCTTCGTCTGGAACCCTTCCAGATTCAGCTTTTTAGATTCTTATCTCATTTTTCTTTTCTTTTCCCCCCTATTTTTCCGAATCTTTATCCATATTTTCTCCTAATCAGAAATATTTCTCAAAAACTTTCAAATTCTTCCGTGTTTTTTCTTCACTTCCAAACTATTCTAAAAATGCTCTTCACTTTTCTCCGTTTTGCTTTCTCTTCAAAAGAAGTTCTCTCATCTATCATGATATCGTCTCTTTATCACACCTTGGTCGCCCACTTGTGAGGGAATGAGTTGGAAATAATTTTGCATATTCTAAGAACTTGCAGCGTCATTCAGATTTGAATCAATCAAACCAGCATGTCAGATCAGTCATTTACACTGGTAAGTATACGAAATAGTACACATTGTGGTTTCTTATCAGTCTGCTTCTTCCATCATCATAGCATCGGAAAATAGGGAGAAATGAGAACTTTAGTCCAGTAAAAAATAGGTCAATATGAAAGAGGTTCTGTGCCAAAAAATAGAAAGATGTAAGGACGTGTCCACAAAAAATGTTTGCTCGAAAGAGATGTAAAAATTCTTAAGAACCGTGCCAGTGATGGCCCCGAAAGAGTACCATAAAAATCTAGAACATTAATCGAACTTGAAAGGGAAGAAGCAGATGGATAACACTCAACATCAAACGAAGTGTACTTTTGTGGAGATGCATCAAGAAACCGCATTATTAGGTTGGTTATACATTCGGAAAAGCTTTTAGTATATATATATATATATATATATATATATATATATATATATATATATATATATATATGGAAAAAATGAGTGCATGATTTGTATGGCAGCTTGACCGTGAATGATATCTGCACGACTCAGTATCTTTCATTACATGAAAAGAAAACATTTGCAAAAAAATGTACAGAAAAAGCATGGTTCTCAATCCTGGAGACTAGAGGGGAATTTTATTTTTGGAAAAGAAATTATATATATATATATATATATATATATATATATATATATATATATATATATATATATATATATATATATATATATATATATATACTGGCTCTATTGGTCACTATGCCCTCGACCTCTGAAACATTGCCACATAGATTTGGCATTCATACTCAATAGACTTAGGCAACTGTTTTGAATTTAAAAGTTTGAGAATTCTTTTTGAAGGCTCAGAAAAGGTTTCTATTCACAATATGACTATAATGCAAAAACCTTACTTTAAATTCGATAAACCTGTATACATATACATTTATACATACGATTTTATGTTGTATTTTGGATGTAAAACAAAGAAACTCAGTATTTCAATCGTTATATTTGTCAAAGATAGCACCTGGCAAACATTGATTTATTTACATAACCACCCAGTAAGTTTCATAATACTAAAGGGAAACTTTTCCAACGAAATACAGAGGTGAAATAAGATTTTAAATCCTAAAGACTATTGAAAAATTTTATCCTTGAGGAAAAAATCTTTCCTATAAAATAATACATAAATGATACATAAAATCTCTGTGGCATAACTAGAGTATTTTCTATGAGATGGTGCCTGAAGAATCAGAAGGAGTAAGAGAGATTAGATCATAAGTAAATGTGCATGTATTCGTAGAAAGAAAAATGTTGATTGATAAAATAAAATACATTTTTGAAGAATAATGATTATTGTTTCTTGAAAGTTCTATACAGTCTTTGCATTCAGAATGGAATATTTTCAGCAGGTAAAAGGTGTAAATACGTATGTTTGTCAATGGTTTACCTCAAAAAGTGTGGGTCTATAACTTCTGTCTGAAGAAGTTGGCTCCATAATTTCTGCCTAAAGAGGCCGTTTTTATTGCTTTTGCTTAAAGAAACTGTTTTTTTTCTTTACTTTCTGCTTAGAGAAGCTTGTTTTATAACTTCTGCCCAAAGTGGCAGGTTTTCAACTTCTGCCTAAAGAGGCAGGTTTCATAAATTTGGCCTAAAGAGGCCGTTTTTTTTTGCCTCCAGCCTAGAGCAGCTGTTTTTTTTTCTTTTCACTTCCAGCCAAGAGAGGTTGATTTTGTCAGAAGACGCTGGTTTTCTAACATCTTTATAGTGGTGGTGCTGCACAAGTGATACCAGCCAAAGGCAGACTAGAGTCCCTGCTGTTGGAGCTGAATCATGTAATCTGTTCATGATCATACCCGTTAGTTTTTTTTTCGCCCGTTACCTCTGTATCACGTGACTGTCTGCGGGGAGCTTGGTTTTTTTGCATAAATGAATATTTATTGCTGGAATCTTGAATACAGTTCAAAGTTAGCGAAAGCTGTTGTTGAAAATGGCAGGAATTTTGAATTACAACATTGCAGATGCTCGAAATTAGCAGGATGTCTAGAAGTGTAGAGAAAAAAAGACAATATGGTAAGGATACTGGACGATTCCTGAATCCTCTCGTTCTGCACAAATGATTTTATTGGAGAACAAGACGGCCGTAAGTTATTATATAAAAGGATTAGTTAGTAATAACAAGAATTTTAATGATGGAGGATAATAAAGGTGACACTCATTGCTTCATGACATATACAATACGCTGAATATTTCTGTTAGTTTTACATTCAAAGTTCAATTATATAACATACATGAAATTCTGAAATTCCATGTTCGAACCAAGGGATAAAGCGTCAACTTTTCTAAAACTCGATATCACTTTTGACTGTTGCTGCTACTGTGCATGCATAATCACTCCCCTGAAAGCTGTTTCACTTGACAGGCCCTAAATTACTGAATTTGAATCATAGAAAACTGAAGGTGACACTTTCTACTTGTGCTTCTATTTTGTTTATTTGTTAATGAACATATCGAGATTGCAACGAAACAGCATAATGACTATCAAAACTGTCCCAAATGTACTGTACAATTCCGTTCGGTTTATCTACGTGTTAAGTGTCGTGCTACGGTGGATGGTTCAAATCAAAGCGGAAGACTACAGCTATTTGTCAATTGCTTTCTTTCGCGCAACTCAATTAGTCACCCTAGAGGAAGAAATCATTAATCAAGATGATTCCACCGCGAACCACCCAACAAAGGCTATTATTTACAGATTCAGGGAAAGGTAGGCTGAACACTTTAAGTGCCTCTCAGACGATAGAGTTTTACATTTAATATTAGATTATGCAGAAAGTGTTGGCCATTTTGAAATAATAGCTATAACTCATTTGCCAAGTTGCTTTACTTTTCCAATTAGCTTCAGACCTCAATTAACTGTCACGCATGAAACTCCTCAGACGCGTAGATTACATTGAGCTAATTACATTTAAGTAAACATGATAGGTAAATTTCCATATTAATACACAAGGAAACTTTCGATACACAGTCCATTATTTACAACGGACTGCTTTGAAAATATCTGAGATATTGCACTCAAGTTTCAGCAATCAAGGAATATCCTGACCATTCACACAAAAATCTTGTTTTGTGGACAGTTTTCAGGTGTTCTGGTTATTTCTAAATCCTTAAATGTCAAGATTATATTTAGCCTATCAATCAAATTACAATCTTTGATTTTATCAGATTTTCCATAAAGTGATTATTTAACTTACGTGAGGATTCATCGTGAACGAGTAGAACTCACGAAGCCTTCTTTTCAAACTTCTTTCAACTTATAACACTTTGTCATCACTCAGAAGGTTTCATGTTCCAAGTAATACCTCAATTTGATAATCTGTAATGACAGGGAGAAATCCTATACTCATATCAACTGAAAATTTCATCTCTAATTCAAATCTTTTACAAACTAGAATATCAAATGAATTATTGTTCATTGAATGATTTGGATAGGTTCCATCAATTCTACATTGGCTAATGCTCAGGTGAGTTAATTATCCTGAAATAGAATCATGTGGAATTCATCCTTTCCGGCTATAACTCTCATACACAGACTTGTAATTTATGTTTTCACAAACAAGCACCCAAAAGAGTTTACAAAAAATGATAACGATACTGATTGATTCGAACAAACATATATCCAAATTTTGGAAGTATGTTCTGACCATTTCAAGCTACACAGACGCAGATTTGGTGCTATAGCCAATGGAGTTGTGCCTCATGAGGCATGGTACTACTCTGTGTGATCAGAGTCAAGAGGACTCAGGATGCATCCTGAAACCTGAGGTAATGAGCTTTTATGGATTTGCAATAATAGTTACGAGGACTAAATATAATTTAGGGTAGTTCCCACCGCATACTTGTGCGTGTGGTGTTCCCCATATATGGCCGACATCGTCTCACACCCTGTCCACATATAGGCACGGATAAGTAGGAACAATACTGATGAATTGTGGATTTAAAATCTGCAATGACCAGTAGCAGCTATGCGACATGACACGAATGAAAACTTTTGTGCCATTTTCCTCTGTATTGAGCCGCCTGGGGCCAAAAGCAAAAGTAAAAAATCTGATTGGAAGAATCAATTAGGGACCTATGACGTGTGGCACGTTCTGATTGGGCATTTGAGTGTGGTTCATTTGGGAGCTGGGGTAATTTTATATTGACAAATTAGATCAGTGAGGAAAATAAACTCTTGAATTAGAAGTAGGTGGATACTTAATTAACGAAACCGACAATGAAATTCGTGCAAGAATCAGGAAAGCAAGTGACTTATTCTTGTCCATTATCATCATCGATCTTTTATTGACAGTCGTTCGACATAAACTATCTCAAGATTCGCCACACCTCTCTATCATAGGCGTCACTGAACCATTTCTTTCTGAACTTGTCTAGTTTGTCTCTCCATCTTGTATTCTGCCAGCTTCTTTTTCACATATGACCTCTAGTCGGAAGCCGTGTGGGTATTCTGCAAAAAAGACGATATCGTCTGCAAATCAGAGCTTGCTTATGTATCTGCCGTCTATTCCGATCCCTTAATTTTCCCAACCAATATCTCACGTCTTGTACATCCTGTCTGTCGTTTTGTGGTCCTTGTTTGGAGGAGTGGAGTTTTTGGTCGAATTTGAGGGCAAGTTTGACGATCTAGCATGTTGTTAGGCCTCCTTTTTCTATCAGTATACTGATTATTTGTGCGTGTCCAGTATTGAGAGCGTTTCAAAAATGTCTCCAAGACTGACCTTTTTTTTCGAGAAAAAATTTCTTGATATTTGCTGTCCTATGTCTTTGGTTTTCTATACGTTTCATCTAGTTTGGTTGCTTCAATTTCCTCTCTTGCTGTTGGCAATGGCTTAGTATTTCTGTGTTTGTCCACGAGATTTTTAATCTCATTTGAGATTTTACTGATGATTTATGTGCTCTCTGATATAAACATAGTGGCGACTCCAATTAGAGAGGCTGTTATATTGATGGTGTTCTCTTCTGATTCATTTAGAAGTTTAAATCTTTTTTTCAGATAAAGGTTGGAGGAACGAGTTAGGTCACTTGGTACGGTTTGTGGTAGCAGATTAATGTTGAACATTTTCGTGTGTTCTTTGTATTTTTTGACATTTTACATTCTACCATTCTGTGGTTGCTTCCTACGTAGGATCTGGATATCTTAGACCATGTCACTTTTGTCCGCTAGGATGTAGTCTTCCGTTCTTGGTTTCATGGTTAGAACTCATCTGAGACCATTTCCTTTGGGTTCTCTTAAAGAAGGTATCCATGATGTTGAATCCGTTCGCAGTTGAAATGGTTTCAAGATCTTCACCTTTCCTGTCTGTTCTTTATATCTGAACTCGCCGATGCAAAGCTCATTTCGTTGTCCTACCTATGCATCGAAATCTCCCATTGAAGTAGTTTCTGATATCTAGGAGTTGGGAGTTCAGGTATGGTAGAACATGTGTATTTCCTGTCCCATTGAAATGGGAGTGTAAACTTGGATGGTTTTCAGTTTGGGGGTTGTTCAGTAACACTGACTATGTGGTCAGAGACAGCTTTGAAGAATACCACATTTCCTTTCAGTTTGTTATCGATTAGAGAAGGTGCTATTTTTTGTTTTCGCCCTCTCATTTCCGTAGTTGTGAAGAAAATGTTTAATCTAATTCATATAACTGATGATGAAATCTGTGCAAGTCAGGAAAGTAAGTGTTTCTTCATGTTACTCATAGGAAAATAAGTAGAATCTTGTCTCGTTGACAAAAAGATGTTAAAAGTGGACGTCTCTTTTTCAACAGCGATGCCATAGGACTTGGCAAATAGTTAATTCTTCTTAACTCCGGTCAAAGTAAGGGGGAGTACACACTGTATCCATACTTGAAGATATCAACTGTTTAATTTGGCATTCAAGAATGAGTAGCCAAGAAAATGTATTGCATTTTGTTGAAAAACCGACAGTGTAAAATACCATTTTCAGTAGAATATTCTTCACAAGTCAACAACCACTTGAACTTAACTGGGGTCAACTGGAATGTGTGTGTATATATATATATATATATATATATATATATATGAACCAAACGAATACATCAGATAAGCTGACATAATTTAAAATGCTAACATCCTCAACAAAAAAAGATTCCGTCGAGTGGAATATCTCTCTACCACCCGTCACCTGGTGGCAGATGGAAACAAGTCTCGTAACTATATTGTGTATCGTCTAAAGAAGACATGAACTCAAGAGATCCCCTATAGATATAAGGACCCAAAGAATATACCGAATAAGATGGCGCCAACCTTGAATGCTCACTGGAATAGTGACAACAGTCGGGTGCAATTAACGATCACCTTTTCAAATCTTTTATTACACCACAACCTTATAATTATTTTGATGTTCCCGTTTGGATCATCATCAATCGAAAGTACAACAGCATCGCTTCATTGCCCTTAGATAATGTGCCTTTGAGAGTAGGCAAACACTGTCCAAGATAGTCTTGAACACTAAGCGAAAGGAAAATGAAGGTTCACATCTCGTTGATAACGAAATTGGACAACATAATCTAGCATTTATACATAATCTTGAAACTCACAGAATAGGAGAAAAAGCTCCTACAGCTGAATGTAAGCCATTCTATAGAAAGAGAGGGAAAGTAAGTTCAACAGAGTAGTCAATAACATTGCCAGCAACGTTATAAATTTTGACTGCTTTATCAGAAAGAATAAATTGGATAGTATTCAGATTAAGCAAAAGATACACACTAAATATAATCCAGGCTTACGTGCCAACTTCGAAAAGTTCTGACCAGGAGATTGAAGGTTTTTATGACGACACCAGTAAGGTAATTGACCGCAGGAAGACAAACACGTCACCCATGGTAGACTTTAATACTAGGGTAAAGAAAAAGAAAGATGGGGAATCAACAGTAAAGGAATTTAATGTAGGACAGAGAAACAATAGAGGAGGCATACTAATACATTTCCAATAGATACAGAATGAAAGTAACGAAAACATTTTTCCGAAATGAGAAGGTACCAGACAGACCCGAAATAGCCGATATAGACCAACAAAAACGAAATTGACTTCATAATAGCTGATAAAATTAATAACTTCGTATCAAAGACGTCACTGTTATCAAAACAGTAAACATAGAAATGGAAAATGAAAAGAACTAGAATGATTCTCCAGAAGAAAACATGACCAAGTGAGCATTAGCGATTCCCAGGTAGCAATAGATTCCAGGCCTTGTGGAATAGAAGAAAAGAGAAATGGCCTGATAAACATAATTGGACAAGCGGCTGAGATCGTAGGCAAAACAAATAAAAACAATAACCCAGGGAAATACTGTAGATGTAATTCAAAATGGAGGGAAACGTGTTAACAAAGACTCCAGGGAGAAATGAGATAAACAACGCGTAACAAACGGTTGGGAAGTATTTGTTCTGAATAGACACGTATTGAAAAGCAAACTGCCAGAATTTTTAAAAAGTAATCTATACAATGCATTGTACTAGCTGTAACGTACGGATACAGAACCTCGGAACTTACGGAACAACCCGAAAACCAATTAAGGATTGCACAGATGGCGACGGAAACAGCAATGCATGGTATAAACTAAGTGATAGAAAACAATCAATGTGGATTCGAAAGGTGATCGGTGGGATGGTATATTACAAGTAATCAAGCGACAGGAAAGGATTGGCTCGGCATTTAGCAAGTAGGAAGGACAACATATTGATCGAAATGCCAACCAAATGATCTCATCGAGCAGTAAACGCAGTATGAAAAGACCAGACAGAAGATGGAATGTTGAGATAGAAACATTTGCCGAAAAGAGATGACAGATATCAGAGCAATCAAAGTCGTCATGATTATGATGACGAGAAGAAGAAGAAGAAGAAGAAGAAGAAGAAGAAGAAGAAGAAGAAGAAGAAGAAGGAGAAGAAGAAGAAGGAGAAGAAGAAGAAGAAGAAGAAGAAGAAGGAGAAGAAGAAGAAGAAGAAGAAGAAGAAGAAGAAGAAGAAGAAGAAGAAGACGAAGAAGAAGAAGAAGAAGAAGAAGAAGAAGGAGGAGGAGAAGAAGAAGAAGAAGAAGAAGAAGAAGAAGAAGAAGAAGAAGAAGAAGAAGAAGAAGAAGAAGAAGAAGACGAAGAAGAAGAAGAAGAAGAAGAAGAAGAAGGAGGAGGAGAAGAAGAAGAAGAAGAAGAAGAAGAAGAAGAAGAAGAAGAAGAAGAAGAAGAAGAAGAAGAAGAAGAAGGTAAAAAGGATAAATACGCCTGATTAAAGACCAGGGACTGATAATATTTTTTTAGTCCATTGTTCATGCTTACGTACGAAGGGACATCTATTTAGACCCAAAGAATGTACATATTTTCCAATCTACAGTTTTTAACGAAAGTCTTGGTTATGAAAAGCACCAGAGAGAAGAAAAACCTGGATGTTATTTATTTTGAAAATAATTTAAAACGCATTTTGACTGTTTTTAACCAAAATAAGAAATGAAGAACTGCTGTTTGAGCACGCGTACAAGGCCTGTTTGGCTATTTCGACTTTGTTTCCTCACAGACACGGTAAGTAAAAAGATAAGAGTATAATTTTGAGTCTCACACTGTGACAGACTGTTCACCATAAACACTTCACAGTCTATCTATCTTCAACGAAGATTGATGCTTTGCCCAAAAAGGAAAGAAGTGGAAGACCAGCGCCACAACTCGGCTATAAATTATTCAATCACATCATTTCTTATCTGTCATGCTTCGTAGTGAGAGCCCCAAGTGTAAGGATTATAATGATCTGTCAAATACAATCATCTCTTCCACTTTCACCAGAACCTTAACATAAGTAATGAGCTGGGAAACAAAAACGAATTAAAAGCAATAAATTTAATTTTGAGCGTATTGTTCTGTAATATTTTCCAGGTGTCAAAGAAATGAAATGTAAAATCCGAATCGTACATAATTTTGTTTTATGTTCACATCGTTGTTGTGGCAATCTTAAGGAAAAAAATATTCCAATCTCAGCTCACGTGAAAAAAAATCAATCTGTTTTATATCTGCGTTTATCCATCTCTCTTTTTCTCTCGCTCTTACTTCCTGCATGTATATGTGTATCACTCTATTCGTCTCTTTCACAGTCTCTTTATCCTTCACCTTCTCTCTCTGTCTCTCCCTCTCCCTAACACAAAGAAAGAAAGAAAGAAAGAAAGAAACACACACACACACACACACACACACACACACACACACACATTTGCACGAATTTTCAATAGCTGAATATCTTCGTTTGGGAAATATACATTACACAATCGTCTTGCTCTTCAGAAGCAGATACATCATGAAATGTGTCATATCTCCTTTTTTTCCCCCTTCTCTCTTTATAAACATATATGTATTAAGAAATGGATATATATGATTCGACAGAATGATTATGAATCACGTTATATTATTTAGAATCTTAATTGAAATGATCTCCCGTAATTACACGGTTGATGTGTTACTCGTCCCAGACAAAGTAAATTGAATTTATTCATTTTCTCCAATTGTTTATTCCATTTAAGTTGTCTATGGCAAGGGATACATTAACTATGTAATGGCAGGAGATCATTTCAAATGAGTTTCTGTATAACATAACACAATTTATAATCATTTAGTCAGATCATATACATCCATTTTTAGAACATAATTTTCACGTTGAAAGAAGCGAATACACCTAGAATAGACGAGATGCAAATTAAGAAGCAGATACTTGGACCTGGGCCTTACCGGCGGTGGCTGAGCACAATTGTAAAACCATCACTACGCTGAAGTAATTACTTTTTCTGTGGCAGGTTCAATTCCTGAAGCCACCCTATTCTTTTAAAATGTTTATTATTTTTATTCTATTCACATTGTCAAGGGCGAGCGATACATTTACCAGGTAATGACAGGTGATCATTTCAAATACATTTTTATATAATACAACGCAAATTATTATTGCATATATGTATATTATCAAAAATAGATATATAATCGAATAAAAAGAAAAATGAACAATTAAAGGAAATGGGGCGGCTGCAAGAATTGAATCTATGACGGATATGATAGCCGCTTAAATGCAACCGTACATCCCTACGTCAGTCCCGTCTTTTTCAATTGTTAATAATATTTACGTTCTCTAAGCCAAATGATAAACTTACTGTGTAATAATGGGATTTACTTTCCAAATAGAGTTTCACAATTACACAACGCGATCGGTAATTATACACATACGTGTGTGTGTATGTGTGTGTGTGTGTGTGCTAACTATTATTATTGTAAAAGTATATCATCCATATCTGAATCGAGGATTGAAATAGGTGTTTACTGTGACTTTTGGTTTGTTGTAGCTTTTTTGTTATTTTTCATTAGAATTAAGTCATGAATCAGAATCTTATTGATATCTTTGTTTTTGTAACTATTCATTCCGTCCCAAAATTTCCGTTTTAATGATATACAAGCGTATACTGGGACAATTTAATTCAATCCTTTGTTAGGCCCAAGTCCAAATGAGGTCATCATTGATTTGTCCAAATATCTCAGACTGCCTGAGGATTAGCGGATGACATCAATTGGATTCTTATGAAAGATAGAAAGAGAAAATATTCCTGTAAACCAGAAGTCAAAGTTCAAGCTTTTAACCATAATTTTCGCCAGACAATAGACTACCCACGGAAGAAAGGAACAGACGTGATACTGCAATAAAGGAAGTTAAGATCTGAGTGCGGCAGAGACTTCCTTATACGAAAGCTGAGTGGTGAAGTAAAGAAACCTGATGTAATTCAAGCAGCATCAGACCCCATTATTCGATAGTATGTGTGTAAACCTTTCGGGAAAGGTATATAGACGGTCTTATTTACCAGTCACATCATTGTCAAGATGTAGTAATGGTTTTACTGTAGAAAGTCAAGGATGCTAAAAATAATTGAGGTATAGCCCAATAGTTTGCGATGGATGAAGAATTATGAAAAATGTTTTCGGATAGTTCGCTTCGTTACATAATTGATAATGTTCTTCCTGAATAATAATCAGGATTGCACGCTGCTTGTTTGAAAGCCGATATAGTTTTCTCAGCAGGACACTTAGTTGGAAATTGAGTCAAACAACATATAGACTTGTATCAGGTTTTTGTCGATTCAAGTGAGGCCCCTGAAATTGTGAATAGAATAGCGTCATGAAAGGCTCTAAAGAGGCTTAGCCTCTCTGAAAAAATATTTGCTTCACTCGAATCATTTCATCTTGGCATTATGGCAGGGTTAATGTTGGTTGAAAACTATCGGAACCAATTTGAAAAATATTGAGTAATTCTTGAACGATTTGCCATGTTCTTCCACATAGCGTTTGAAGACTGTTAGCATAGTGTCTATATTCACTATTGCACCTCTAGCAATGAATTCAAAATCAAGAGATTTGCATGAAGAAACTAAGTATTTGTATCATTGGTAAAATATCTTCTGTGTGCAAACTATTGTGAACTTGCGCCTTGAGTTGTGTGAAAAAACAAGGTATTCGTATCATCGGTAAAATATCTTTAGTACGCAAACTATTATGAACTTGTGCCTTGATTTGTGTGAAAAAAACAAAGTATTTGAAAAATTGGAATATATCTTTAGTATGCAAACTATTATGAACTTGTGCCTTGATTTGCATGGAAAAACAAGTTATTTTTCATCATTGGTAAAAAAACTTTTGTACACAGACTATTGCGAACTCGTGCATTGATTTGCATGAAAAAAAGAAGGAAGAAGGTATTTGTTCCTTCGGTAAAATATCTTTTGTATGCGGACTATTGTGAACTTGAGCGTTGATATGAATGAGTAAAACATGGTACTCGTACTCTTGGTAAAATATCTTTTGTACGTAGACGATTGTGAACTTGTGGCTTACATAATTGACATGGAGTATATCATGGATGGATTAACCAAGACATCCGTTGTCCAAGGACTCACTATGAATCTAAGAAACCCATTTGATATTTCAATCTGCCCCTGGCTAGCTGTGCAGTGAGCCAGATATCTATAGAAGTGGTTGATGTGCGGCAGTGATGGACATGTTTGTTGGAAACTCTGTCAACAGGTTGTGTATTCTTGACAATGATATATCCAATATGGTTGAAAAAAAGCCAGAGATGTATTTGGGAGGCTTGGACAACACCTGGGTGACAAAGTGGCATATCACTGGGAACAAAAATAAAAGTTTACGATACCTCTGTACTAATATCCTTGCTATCCTTGCTTTATAGTCCAGTCGATAAAGACTGAAAATGGGTCTCTCCGGAAATGATTGATGACAGGCTAATTTTGATATCGTTGTAGAATGTACCTTGTAGTAATCATCTTCGTGAGCTTGATTTCAAAGTCAGATCCTCCATACGTATGCTGCTTGGGGATTCTTTTTTTCGACACTCATCCTTACTAAATGTCTACTCCATCATAGTCGAATTGTGGCTTTATTTTTATCACAGCAACATCACTTGAGCACTTCAACATTACTTACGTACTATTCCCAATGGACGCCAAGAATTCTTCGCAAACATTGTTAGTGGAAGCGCCCCAGCTGTCTTACGTTAAGATAATAGGCTACCCATATCTCGCATTAATAATTATTCAGTCAAATTGGTTGTAAGCCCGGAAATGAAGGCTGATTAGTATCATTCCGACATTCTGTTTCTTTCCGCTTTGGGAAAATCTTTATACACCATTTTTTAAGATGGTTGCTAATTTGATCTCTTTCACTTGTTATGATACATTGTTGAAAATTCAGCTTTATAACAATGTGTTCTGTCAATTTATATCTGTTGGGATAACAGACAAAAACGTAATGATAATTATTCCAGCAGATACTGATGAAACCCTGTTTCTGATATATATATATATATATATATATATATATATATATATATATATATATATATATATATATATATATATATATATATAAAGAGTAGGGAATGAGATAGACTGAAGAGTAAGATTGTATGCAGATTTTGTTTATTAATAAATTAATCCATAAATGAATTAATTAGTGTGCTATCACACTACACAAATTACTTGCATACTCAAAAACAAAAAGCGGAGACATAACAGCAGAGACAAGATTGTCGAATATGCCCAAGAATTTAGCAAGAAACTTCACTCTTCAAGGCAAGGAATACAAAACACTGAACAGGATACACAAGACGTAAACAATATGTTCAAAGACTTCTGATAGATTACACCATGGGAGATAAAACAAGTCATTATAACTGAAGCCCCTGGACTAAATAACATCACTATCGAACTGCCCTAAAAAGCTGGTGAGATCGTCACTAGAAAACTAGCTATTCTATTAAACTTTTGTCAAAAACAATAAAGTCCCAGAAGTTTTGAATACGGCTTTCATTATGTTTTTTACACGAAAACGAAAACCCTCAAGACCTCAACAATTACAGACCGATAAACGCACTCAACAGCATTTACAAACTTTTAACGAATATCATCAGTAACTAAACCATTGAAACATTTGATCAGAACCAACCACGGGAACAAACTGGCTTCAGAAGAAACTTTTTGACCACAGACTATCTCCATTCAATAAATCACCTGAAAGAAAAAGAAGAAGAATACAAAATGCCACTCTCAGTAGCATTTATAAACTTCAAAAAGGCTTTCGACCCAGTGGAAATTCCCATGGTAATGAGGGTGATCAGTCTACAAAGTGTAGATCCTGTATACGTCATAGTACTGCAGCACGTACATAGTCACAACAAGTCTTTTATTAGGCTACATAAAGATTGTGAGCCCTTCTAGCTCCAAAAAGCTGTTTTCGTCCATCTCCAGGTAGATATAGGTCTCTTTTAATTTACCATAGAAATATAAGCATCGGAATGGACTGCAACTGTGATCATGGCACAGCCTTTCATCTGGATGAAGAATCTATTATTAGACTGAATCTATTGGGTGTTGAAATGTGTTGCAAAAGGGTTATAATTGTTTCAGTTTTGGATCCTTTAGCTGTTCTCTTGCTAAGGGCTTCTTTGAGGGCAAAATGCATCCATCGTGTTTAATACTAGGATATATATATATATATATATATATATATATATATATATATATATATATATATATATATATATACGAAACACTATATGTTATAAAGTTGAAAAGGGACTAATACCAGCTTCTTAAAAGGATGTTTTGCCGGTTTGCATCTGTTATCAAAATTTTGTTAAAGTAGATATCATTGAGATAGGTATTCTGTCATACATTGTACTTGGAGTATTGGGAAGTAAAAGTTATCGTTTTGGGAATGTAGAATTTTTGTTACCAAATTAAATCATATTAAAAACTATCAGTAAAAACTATCAAGATTTAAAAGAAAAAAATGTTTCCAGTTTTTCCGTTGATTCCTGTATAACTTTTGGTGACACCCTGTGGATTGACAGGAGGGAATATAGAAATTTATGGAAAAAAATGTAAAATAATATCTCAATCAAAAACAAATACATTCAGTAGTGGAGCAGATAACAGGAAAATTATGCGCGTTTTAATTATTTTCCTGTTATCTGCCCCACTACCTCATCTTTCTTTGCTGTAAGTTACACTGTGTAAGAGATACTGACTGACAAGATATTCCGTTACAAAGCTGGCAGCATTCTCTATTCAATTACATAATAAGTTTCTGAACAAATGTAGGGATTTGTTTGTATCTGTGTGTGTGTGTGTATATATATATATATATATATATATGTGTGTGTGTGTGTGTGTGTGTGTGTGTGTGTGTATTGTAAAAGTATGTAATCGATGAGTGATAGAATACTTACCTCAACATTTTGTCTGTGATTTCTTTCACACCAAAGATACAAATTAACAATATACACCGTTGGAATGCTAGAGTTTTACTCCAATCATATATCATGACATTGGTACGAGCATAAGAGTTGATCTGTCTGTTTCACAGATGGTTTCGATCAAATATGCCCCATCAGCAACTTGAAAATACAAAATTGTGCTCATTTTTCTAGATGATTGCCGAATTGGCCTTTCAAAGTTTTTTTTTTCTATAGAAATGTGTATGGTTGATTGATTTGAATGATATTAATACCAATTCCAATGTTTTCAAGTCTGATGGATTGGGCTTAGATGATTTTTTTGTCGTACCAGATCGATTTATCCGTTGTAGTTGGTCGATATGTACTTGTATCGGCGTATATACTGAAAAAAATGTTACGCACACTCTTCATATAATATTCTAGTATGTTACATTTATTGGTATATCTCAAAGTAATATTTATCAAATTTAATCAGAGATTTACTTGAAGACAAACTGATGGATATGGGTAAACAAATCTGAGTAATCTTTTCAAGTTGATTCAAACAATCATTTCTTCCACAGTATGAAATTGTTTTTTTTTCCCCAGAGATCCAGAGAGATATGCTTGTTGTAATTCTAGCTTACTGTGTTTCTGCAGAAAATGTAGCTGAGTATGTTACTTGCTGCCACTGGCTATTGTTCGTTGCAATAAGAGAACTGTTTTAAAAATTTTGCATGCAATGAATGCCATTGCTCATACCGAAATCGTGGTCTGGTATGTGTCACAACTTCTGACTGCCAGGGTATCGAATGCCTAAACGATAATAGTGTGGATGCAGTTGCTACTGCTTATGATTTCGACACTGACAGCAATATCTTCGAAGATATCCTTGGCGTAGGGTGATAATTACTTCTCTTGAATAAAAAAAAATATTTATGTACAACATAATATATGTATACTTGCATGACTAACAAATATATCTAAAAAAATAATCCCCGTGATGATTGAAAGAAATCATGAATCTTAATGACAAATTGTTTTCAAATTTCCATGTTCAACTTTCTTTCTGTGTCCAGTACTAATTTGACTTGACTATAGGTGAATAAAAGAATTGCCAAACTAGTGATTTAATTTTGATTCAACCACGTTGGGGATAGACAATAGCAGATATATTTTTGCTCCGAAAAAAAACATTTCTGTATCCGCACTTATCTGTCTTAATGACGTCTCCAAAATTTCACAATGAATTTCAATGATATCTGGTAGAAGGGTGAGATGAGATGTATGGAAGAAGTAATTGAATTTTGGAGAGTATTCAGCCATTTGTTTTCTTTTTCGAAGAAATGTTTTAGTTTTAATATTTCATATATTTCTGTATTTTCTCAAGCAATCTACACAATATGTCCAAAAGTTCTCAATGTGTTTTTTAATAAAATTTAGTGGCAGGTTGAACCACATCATATGTGAGTAGTGATCGAATTTTTACATGTATCCAGGATTTGTTCCTGATTGAGTGATATTTCTTTTTTTTCATAACTTTCTGTATTCACTCTGGTTTATCCCAACAATATCTCTATAGTAATATAATATAATAAGGTGATTTTCCCCACACATTTCCATATTTGCTTCTGTCTTCATGGTATTTTTGAAAAATATACATGCATTTCAATGAGACTTTCTGGAAGATTGAACTAAAGGCTAGGAAAGATGTGATTAAAATGATATTTTCCATTTCTCAATAGTTTGATAAGAGCTTATGATATTTACTTTCACATTTTTGGCTATCACATATTTTTCCAACATATCTGAACTGAAGGATTGCACTATTAAGGAGCTGATAAAGTCCATTTCCAACGATATATAGGGTTTTCTGATTATATATATATATATATATATATATATATATATATATATATATATATATATATATATATATATATCAGAAAGACGATTGCATCAACATGTGCTGGAATAACAATCATGAAATTTCTGCCTGTCATCCCAACAGATTCAAATGGCAAGATACATAGTCGGTTGGAAAGCTAGCAAAATTTTTTTTCAACGACATATCGTGTCAGTTGTACACACATTTGGTTCTCTGACTCAAAAACAGGTTGAGGTGATCAAGTTAGTGGCCATTTTAGAAAACAGTGTATAAAAGGTAAGAAGAAAGAACATTGAAATTCTGGAAGAGGTTATTCTTACTCCTACCAATGATACCGAATTCACTCTATCTGCATTCATTTCTGGGTGCATAGTTAACTTGTCTGGACTATCATGGATGCAGGACATGCAGACTATCGTCTTCCTATAAGACATCTGAAGCACTTTCATTGATAATGTTTGCAAAAAATCTTAAGTGTGCATTGGAAAATGCAAACACATAGACACGTAAAAACACACACACACACACACACACACACACGTACTCACCTGAATAATGTACTGTTTAAAAAAGTTTCTCAGTATTTTTGAAAATATAGAACTAGTGTAATAATATACTTATGGAATTCTCTCAATACATTTCTTCCACGCATCTTAGCGATCGTAGTGAGTTGTCAAAAAATCTATATGTGATTCTATTTGTACCTTGTTCTTTTTACTAGCATTTCAGATTTGAATTTTAAAAATTCGTTCATCAAGAATAAATCTGTAATGTACAGGCAATATTTTCGTAAAAAAATGCTGGTATTCTCCACATGGAAACATCATCAAAGGTAATAGGCTCAGTGAAGTTCACTTTTGTCACAAGAGGTCATTTCTGGTCTTCCCCTTTCAATCTTTTGAGTCTTTGGCAATACCGACGCTCTTATTTCATTGAAATTGGGAATAAATGTAAAATATTTCCTCGGTAAACGTCATACGCGATGCAGTACTGACCTCAGAAGTTATTTGAAATAGCCTGAAGACATCTTTGGATATTTCTAACGTTTTTTCCAATTCACTAGTCCCAGTCGTGCACCAATGAAATAGGAATTAGGCATAGAGGTTATAGTTTATTTTTGCTTGAATTCGATATCTTAATGTTTAATCGAGATAATTTCTCCATTTATTATGATTAATCTTCCTTAGTTCTATTTTCAATGTTGGAGTAAAGGCTCATAGAAGTTTAAACTTATAATTTCTCTATTTAGAGACAACACCATTGTTGTATCATCTTCGTGTAAATTTGCCGACCTAAACTATATTTGAATTGAATTAACCACTCAGGGAATTATTTTGATTGGTATTAGGTTTGCTCCTTTTTATTACATGAATTTGAAATACTTTTAATATTTTCATTACAACCGTTGCTGATTTCAAAGTATCTCTGCTGAGAATCCCATGATATGGATTTTCTAAGAGCCTACGTTTGCCTTTTAGTTGGAAGAAAAACATTAACTAGTTTGCTGTAAGGTGGGTTGAAGCAAGTAATTTTTTTCTGTTTTTTTTTCGTCCATGGTGTTATATCTATTAGCGCTGTTATCGATGTTTACTAAATTGATTAATTCGTTATTATAACCACAGTTTTTAAGGCACTATTATATAATTATTAATTGGATATTAACGTGATGAGATCAGAAATTCATACAAGGAAGATGCCTCTGAAGGTAGGAATTTACAAACACCCTAGTAACGACTACCACAAAAAAATATTGGTGAGACATTTAGATCTAAAAAAATGCATCTGCAAAAATTGGAAAATATTGAGGTTGAATGACAGCTTCAGTGCACTCGTTAAGCAATCGGACAAAATGAGCCGTAATTATCACCTGACAAAGGCACGATTGATCAAGGAAAAAGTGAATAGGACGAAAAGAAGAACTGATTCTACATTTATATTAGAATGTTGAACGACCGAACAAAAAACAAAATTTTTCAACATACCCCCCCCCCCCCCCGCTTATCCAACTCAATCCTGAAACAATGTAAAATAATTGATAAGCAAACGTGATCATAATCGATTCTAAGTAAGCTAATCACCTTCTAATTCAATCATTCAAAAACAACCATGAAATCGCGCACATAAATAACTGACCATTCCATGGCACAATAACATAACTCCAAAAATAATCTTTGCTCATAACATCCCCGATTTTTCAAAATCATGAATCCAATTTTCGTTTTCTGCTCTCTTCTTGATTTGAAATGCATACTATTTGCAAATACAGTATATGAGATTATTATTTTCACATAATCTTCATACATATATATATATATATATATATAATCTAGAAAGCTTTACAGGTTTAAACACTAAGCATGGAAAAAAACTGCTTTAATAGGTTTTTGTGTCACTTCAGTCACCCATTCCTCAATATCTATAATTTATGTAATCTTCAAAGAGGTTTTTCCCCTGTTTCCCCCTATACTTTGTAAATATTGTTCAATGTGTAAATAATTTCTCGTTGGGATCATCTGTTGTTTGCTATGTAACTGTTTCAGGAATTTCAAGAACAAAACACTTACATCAACATGGCATTCAAGCTGTGTCAAGCAAACACCATCTCCCTTTATTACATTGTTTTTGCCAAACATGTAGTTTGTTATTTTATATAAAGTCCTATGTGCATTGTATATTGATATTATTTTATACTAAATATTCATTGTTTGAAACAAAGTTTACTTACGTAAGTTAAACGATGAGGGATCAATCGATATAACAACAGAGAATGACTCACTTTTCGTGTCATTCCTATTGATGTTGACCCATGTGAATATAAAAATCCGTTTTTAAGTTTTGATTTCAGATTGCATGCAAACCAACTTTTGATATCATCTTTAAAAATACTAATCACGCAGAAAAAGCTTCTTCGAGTCGATTCTCTGCCAATATATTCAACCAAAGAATTTAATAATTATTTTCCACTAATCTTAAAGTTAATTTTTCCACGTCGTATAACATTAAGCTTCCACCAAATGACTTTTTCAATATCACATTTAATTATCGAATAAAGTATTCTTATATATATGGTTGGAACATATATGTATATATGTGTGCTATCACGTCCTGTGGTTTAACTACACAAGACAGTCAAACCGTCAGAACTCTTCTGCTAGGGGATAGCAGATCCCCACAGGTAACTTTGTACCTGCCAGTAAGAAAACAAAACAAAAAAAAGCTTACGTTTTAGAGGGCCTTGCTATTCACATCATTTAAGCAGATCAAAGAATGCAAAACCATAGCCTAATTAGTGAGGTTTTCACGGTGCAATTCACTTTGAAACACAATCATGCGAGCCAGAGGGATATGCTGCGTCACAGGTTCCACTAACTGTGTCATAAAAGGCTCCTATTATCCTCATTCACGAAACCAATGCATTCATTTATATCCATTCATATATATGTACACATACCCACACAAATACACATGTGCACTATATATTTACACATATGCATACATTTGAATATATGTAACACTGTTACACATGAGTAAAATACATGCAACGATTACTATACGCAAATACTTCATGTGCCTACACAACAGACAATCCCCCCTCTCTCTCTCTCTCTATATATATATATATATATATATATATATATATATATATATATATATATATATATATATATGCATATATGTGTGTGTGTATATGTGTGTGTGTGTGTGTGCGTTTTTAAAAATATATACAGGTTACTCGAGGTAGCTGGGGGTAGTTCAGGTTTCTGTCAGCTAAGCAGGGACTATTTGAATTAGACTAACAAAATTTACATCAATTTGCAAATTACCCATAGTATTTAAAGATCATTACGAGTCAGACATTGTTCATTATGTTCATTTTAATGGAAAAAGTCAAATATTGCAACTGACTCCAATCACAGGGGCAGTTGCTACATTGATCAGGAACAGTTGCAACATGCTGGAAATACATTAAATTTTACTAAATAACCTTCGTTTTTTTGTCAATTAATAAAATATTCTGAAAATATGTATTACGTCATAAAAATCTCTTAGTGTAACTCATTTATGCGCAATAATATCACAGTATTGTTTATTCGTTCATTTATCTATCAAATAAAAGTCATCGAGTTTTGTTTGTTGATACATATACCAAATTCGAATCAACGTGATTGTGTCATAGATGCTACTTTATCTACAGATATCTCAGTGTTAGATTGGAAGAATGGATCAATTCGTTAAGCAACAAATGTTTATTAAACATAAATTTATTTTGCTGACCTGCAACTGTTTTAAGGACTGATTTTTGTGAACTACGAAGCTGGGTTTCCTGGAAAAATTTCTGAAACTCAGAAAAAAACGTTATGTTTAAAAACACGGATCCATACTACATGATACATCTTGTGAATTTCCAAAAACTGATTTCTAACAACTTGTTGCAACCATTCCCAATCCTATCAGCCATGACTGAATGCCATGTTTTTGATATACACACTGACTTTGACACACATCAACCATGTCATTTGGGAGTCGGCAATAAACAATGATTCAAATTGAGAAAGTTCTGATTATTCCATGCAAACGGCCTGGACAGTATGACAAAAATACAGCCCATGAATAATTTTACTCTCCCAAAACACATTTTGTTCAATAAACACTGCAGTAGTTGGTCACAGTATTATTTATATATATATATATATATATATATATATATATATATATATATATATATATATATATATTAATGAAAAAAAGCCAAATAAATATTGCGTACTTTAGCATAATGAAAATATACTTTTACCTAACGAGCGGTTTCCAGCTCTTCCTCTTCCCTTTCAGTACGATTACTTGATCTCTTACTCTCCCTCTCTCCCTCTTTAGTCCTTTATGAAACTACGAAAACGTTCACTGCTTAAATCAATTCATACAAGCAGTTGATTTAAGAACTACATTTCTCTCCTGGCTTTTTGATAAGTCAAAGTATTTTACAATTTGAAATCTAAACATTTTGAGATCATGTAACACAAATTCATCTGTAAAGGAGATAAAATTCACTTAAAATCAATAACATCTGATTCATTTTTTAAATCATTTATTGAGTGTTTTGAAATTAAAAAAAAAACCTCAATCGTTTATGGAGGGTTGATTTGAATTAAGAATGTTACGCGTCAAGAGAAAGAGAGAGAGAGAGAGAGAGAGAGAGAGAGAGAGAGAGAGAGAGAGAGAGAGAGAGAAAGAGAGAGAGAGAGAAGGAGAGAGAGAGAGTCAAGGGGGTCATCGAATGGTTATATTGAGAGTGGACAATAGAATTGGAAGAGAAAAACAAAAACAGTTTGATAATCCACTCCCCCCTTCTTTTTCTCCTTCTTTCTCGATCCCTTTCTTACTGCGTGTTCATAGAACGGACTGAGACAGTATCATCTGTTGTGAGATATCATGAGCTTGTCCTTTTCCTTTTTTCACCGAGACGATGGGTGATTGGATTATTAACGGTGACCGTAACTGACACTAAAATAGTCGATTGCATATCATCATCATCATCATCATCATCATCATCATCTTCAGCAGCAGCAGCAGTAGCAGCAGCAGCAGTAGCAGCAGCAGCCTTTTAAAATCTATCGTTGGACAAAGATCACCCTCAAATTCGTTAAACCTCTCCATCGTGGATGTCACGAAGCCTGTACTTTCTGAACTCACATCACGCCATTTTTCTATTTTGTCGGCCCTTGTTTTGCATGTGATCTCTGGGGATCCATGTTGTGAGTCGTGATATCCAGCGGTTGTCTGCCATTGTAACAACATGACCAGCCCATTGCCATCTAACCTCTCTTATGGATTGTATGATATCTCGTGATATCGATGTGAGGTTGAACATGATTCTCTCTTGTGCACGTTGCATGGTTCTCAGTTTACAGGTCTTTCTCTTGGTCAGGTTCCAAGGTTCAACTCCATTGATGACTATAGGGAGGCTGGATTAGTTGTATGTACTTCTTTTTAACACTAACGGAATTCTACTGCTCTTGCAAGTTTAGCTTGTCTTATCAAAAGCTTTACTGATCTAATGATTATTTTGTTTGATTTCTTCTTTTGAAGATTGCGTGTTGAGATTTGTTGTCCCAAATAGATGCAGTGGTCTATTTTTTTCCAGTTCTGCAGCTTCAATTATGATTGTTGTGTCTATGTCTTCAAGATCTTTGATGTGCATGACATTTCCGGATCAATTTTCTCACCATAAAGAGTGTCAGCAAAAAGGATGACATCGTCAGCAAATCTGAATGTTGCTCAGCTATTTGCCGTTTATTTCGATTCTTTCATGACGAATCGATGACCATTTTTTCTGCCGTATGTTGTCAAAATAAGTATCCGTCATTTTTGGTCGATTCTCAAGAGGTGAATAAGTGTAAACATATGAAAATAAACGCCAAATCAGCCATTGAGTGAGATCAATAACCATCTGAGTTTCTGGGTCTGCATAAATAGTTTATCTGTGTTTTTAATACAGCAAATGAATAAATTCCCAAAATAACCTATTCATATAATGAGTGTGAAAGTTTTTCGGTTTAGTGTCTTAGAATAATGTTGCTACTTCTCAACGAATCTCAACCATTTTTCTATGGGGGTATGCATGTACTCTACAATAATGTATGAACAAAGAAATCCTGGTTCAAGCCTCCTTACTTGCTATATTCCGATGGAATTTATTTTGTGCTTTGATATTTCCCCTTGGAAGCAAAAGAATCAAGGAAGGTGATTCTAATCCAGTAATTAGATTTCTAGAATCTTTCATCTTGAACTAAGTAATCAGCAATCAGTGTGAGTTGAAAAATCAAACCTTGAATGCAAGTGGCTTAACAAAATTATTGCGTCATTGCTTTGAATGTTATCCACGTGTGGGTTAGGTAAGTTCCAGCACCGCTGGTTCAGAGTTGCCGATCAAACAAACCGTGCAAGTGCAGACTGTTCCAGACCCAATATCTTCCAGCGCTGCATAAGTATATAGTTACTTTCACTGGGATTACAACAAGGCTATCCCTGGCGTTGCGGTCCACCCTTTGAAAATCATATGCTTTGAATAATTTGCGCTTAATCCAATATTTTTTGTTGCTAATATTTCTATTCAACAGAATCGATTTAAAGTATTAAAACTCACTGTAACCCTGAAATTGAAAATACTTTAAAGAGAGATCGATTCATTTACAAAATTCTCTTAAAATTTAGCTGTAAAAATTTACCAGACTGATTTCTTCGTGAATGAATGAACAGATAGTATTATCAATAGTATTAATAGTAAACAAAGCCAATAGGATTAGATATTTTTTCTCGCCTATGTTCATCATTACAATTTGTAGAAAGCATCAGAAAAAAACATTTATTTATAGTACTTGATAAGAAAGCCAAGTTTCAATTACGTTCTTCTTCAAGCTCTGGGACTCAATTTAACTTTACAGGGAAAGTTTTTTAAGGTTGCAAGAGGTTACTAGACATGTCCATGGTTCTGTCATGTCGTACACTCATGTATTGGGTCAGGCGGACGTTTTTTCATTTGAGCATCAAGTCAAAGAACAAGTCGTCCACCTGAAAAGTTCGTACCGAATAAAGAAATTCATTTTGCTATGATGTATTTTGTACGATTTTCATAGCAATTTAGATTAAAAAAATACAGAAAATATAAAAATAAGATACTATTCTTCCGATCAATATATTACAAATAACAGAAGAACTCAGTTAATGATTAACAAGTAACAGTCTCAGAAAGCGCCATGCATCATAACAGCCAGAAAGAATATGTACTTCAGAGACGTATGTGCATTCAAATGAAAAAAAATGTGCCCATACAATTACATACAAAAAGAAATACATAAAAAATTGCTATCAGACAAGTTATTAGGTTCAACGCAAAAATTAATGATTTCTTTTTGAATATTCGACAACCGGACAGCGTCTGGCACCTCTTCTTGTATATTTATATTGATGTGTTACGATAACTTGTATAAATCTTCAAATAAGCTGTAGATAGATTAGTCAGCAATTAAACGTTTGGATTTTGTATGATGATATCTGTACTGTTGTAAAATAGCTTCTTTGTGCCTGTCTCTCAGAAATAATGAATCGTTTGCAATGCATCAACAAAAGATTTCTCTTTCGTTTACTTCTATCCTTTTGAATTGGGGAGAGTGTGAATTCCAATTCCAAGTTATTCCATGCAAATCACAGAGTATTGGGTGTATTGAGTTAGCCACTGTGTGCCCAAAAATGTGTCCTGATGAAGATTTTTTCCTCATTCTTTGCACATACCCGGTATCGAATTCAGACCCTTCTGCGTATGAGGCAGTCGTGCTAACCATCACACAATCTTAGCTGAACTGTTTATTCTTTCAAAATGAATTCAATAAGTAAGTAATTTAGGTATAAATAAGTATGATACTGTTATATTGTTAATAAACTTGATATGTCTATAATTTGTGTGGTTGACACTTAAAGCAATAGCTAAGTAGCTATTGGAAAATTGATTACCAGACAATATATATATATAACTCTTCAACTCATTTTATTCCACATCTAAGACATTTTGTCAAACTACCCAGCCAACACACAACGTTTTTGCAACGTTGTAGACGGATTTCATATAGGCTCGGGGATATCTGACGTTGTGGGTACGTTACTATAAGGTTGCATTTGAGTATTTTCAAGAATGAAACTGGCCACGCATCCTAGATGCTACCCCAACATTATGGCAACGTTGCAAAGTGCTGTAGCTGAAAATCCGACTCATTCTGGGAAAAAACCCCAACAAAACATACAACCTTTTTCTCGCTCAATTATATGTAGAGAAGGTATACAATTTCTCTAAATATTTCTTCTATTGAGGAGTGCTAATTTTAATGATGCGCGTTTTTCTAATAACAGCCTGGAATTTTGAGGAAACTTCGTAATGTTACGAAGGCATTGTTAGAAGTGTACAAAGAAACGTTAATGTGATGTTACAAGATGTCTATGAGACTTTGCAGAGATGATGTGGTATGTTAATTTGTTAGCTAGAAATATATCCATGAGATACATTACAGGGAATCAAAACAATTTACGAAATAAACATGTACAGTCTTAGCAGGATTTCGAAATCATGTTGCCAAGTTCTTTATTCGTACTGACAACCGTAACACCAACAAGCAGACAAGCACACACACATACACACACATACACACACACACACACACACACACACACACATATATATATATATATATATATATATATATATATATCATTACTTGCACACAATTTCATGCATACATATGTATGTTTCTCTGAGTGTATATTCATGGATACACATTGAACACGAACATACATACAATAACATATAATATATTTATGAACGCATAATTGTAAACATACATATACATACGTACAGCCAGTGAATACATACGAATATGCATATTGTATTCTGATATTTTCTCTAACACTCACACAGACACAATGGTATACACTGCTATTCGTATTCGCAGACGCCTGAATGCAACAAAGCATTATACATTATTGCTAGAATTAAAAAATAATATAAAATATATCTATATATTTATTTATGTTTCTTTGAGTGTATATCTAAAGGGAGTGCAAACAAAACACATACATACACCAATGTAAAACATTTGCACACACAATAATCTAAATATCAGCTCACAACCACATATTCCTCACACAAAAACATTTAGAAGTTTTTAGACACATACTCAAAACGTTTCTACGTACAAATATACACATACAATAAATGTAATGTATACGTATCTTATTTCAATAATATTTCCCAAATACATTAATCATAATATTATTCATAAAATTGTGACACAAGAACCATCACCAGCGACATTTTTCAATTGGAAGGAACATCGATATGATTATGATGCATTATAACGAGTTGATGGATTGTTGCCGAACGACTCGTGTAGCCTTTGTGGACCTACGTTTTCCCGCTTTTTCGCTCCCTACTGCAATTTCCATTCAGCAGCCACCCCCTTGAGGGAAGGAGAAAGTCGAGTAAGTATAAATGGGAGTCATCAAAAATGGACCATGATCTCAATCACTCGCTGGTCATAGCAGTGCAACACTTAATGGAAGTGAAAGCAAAATAATTGAATGTAGGAGGTCGGATGGAAATTTTTGCTGATGCTACTGTGTAAACGTGACTTCTGATTTGTTGACGTTAACTTTCTTCCCAAAGGTCCCTCAAGCCACACACAACCGTGACTTCAACTAACCACGCTTATGAAGACTTGTCTAGCGCGTAGCAAAAGTAATTTGGTTCGAACTGTACTCCCGTCCAAATTACGATTTACAATTATTCACAAAGTTTTTGTCATTAAATCTCCGACTTTCATTGAGTGGAAGAATTAACACATAAATGAACAATTTTTTTGCCTAGAGTTAGCTTTCGATTATGAATCAACAGCAAGAAAATATTTGTCTGCCTGGAAAATTTCAAGTTGAGTAATTTGTTTATAAACGTTCTGAAAAAAAGATATATCTCTCTTTCTCTTTAGTTGCTTTTTTATTCCTTATTTTCTCATCTCTCACTTGTTAAACTTTTCCAAGGATATTTACGGTTCATATTTTTTCTATGTTTTCATACCCTCTTATGAATTAGTTTTCATTTGCCCTACCTTACAAGTGGACAGAAAAAAAAACATGCCTTTCTTTGTCAAAAGCCTGTAACTCGATAAGCTATCCATGGATAGAAGCATTCACATGGGACTCCATTCATCATATTCATAGAAAAGGTTCTAAAATGGTTATTGTAATCAAAATTAGTCAGTTCAAAGCACTTTATGCAAGGGGCAATCGCAAGCAAGATTAACTATCATAAACCATAGCAAAGAGAGATATCCATCTGAATAAAATGATGAAGTGTACATAGTAAAAAAGCTCCTTCCTGAAAAATCAGCTATTCATTCGAACATGTGCTTCTCCCAATTTGATCAAACGAAAAGTGCTATCGGCAAAAAAACTTCTAAAATTAGTTGACAACGGGGATGAAGTAATGTACCCAAAAAAGGCTAGATCACATGTTCCTTTAAAGACCATGTTTGGTACAGCACGGCAGGGAAGTTTTCAACTCACCAGCAGCATCAAGCAGATGGTACACATTCGTATGACCATTTATTCCAGCCTTTACAAAATACTGTTGACAAAAAATTTTTCAATTCACTGAAAGACTAGAGAAAAAACATAAGGCAGTTATTTGCTTACAAAGATTAAGAAAAGCCCCAGGAGGACAGAGTTATGAATTTGCTGAAGGACGACAGGAAATAGTGGTAGAGAACTGTAAATTTGTTATTCAAGATTATATCAAAGTGAAGAAAAAAAGATATATAATTTATTTTCCCTTCATAAACTGAACAAACTATTTACGCTTCCCAATATACATACATCAGCAGAAGGAATATTAATGTTGCCAGTATTAATCTTTTAGACACGAGGTACGGAATGAAAAATAGATAATTAATTAGGACAAACAAACAGATTAGTTTATGTAAAGGTGGACATCATAGCCAAGAACATTTATTAAAGCTTTCAATACATATGTGCTGTTTTTTCATATTTCACGCATACATACATACGTCATCATTACCATTATTAGTCATTATGTGTTGTCACCGTGTAGTATTGTGGCAAGCTTCATCGGTTTGTGCTTAAAGGGGTGCCCACCAATCCCATGTTGTTTTCTGTGTTTCCTGATGTCTGTAGGTCTTCTGTACCGACATTTGGTCGACACGATTCTTTGATACAACAGAATGCCTGCTGCGTTCCGACGGGTTGCTGGGAACAAAGTGACAAATATGAAATGGAAAAGCCTGCGCCTGTGCAAAGACACAGCTTGTTCCATATTTGAAAAAACGAAAAACAAAAAACCCCAAAACAAAGAGTATGGTTAATTAAATGAAAAGTCAAGTTCAACTTCTTTGAGAGACGCATCATTCTCATCCGATGCCCAAAGTTGTTAGCTTACAACTGACTACCAACTACTATCAACCTTAATAGTCATCCCATGTTCTTGGTCTATCAAGAAAATATTGTGTCCCTATATTACTCCAAAGCGTGTTCTCTAACACGCACAAGCCCATCCATATATCTCTGAGTGATTAATACACACACACACACATTCTTATTTTCGAAATTTTGGAGTGGCCTCTCATGGTTCATTAAAACATACTCATTTCTTAATGGCCAGGATGACCCCTCTGAAGCCATCGCCGAAACTGTAGCTGGAAAAAATCATCCTACTGCTGGATGAAGGCGTTTTATGCCTCCTTCCATGACCACCACAACTGCACTAACCTCCACGATGCAAACCTTTATATCTTTTCCCTCCATCTTGTATCAGGTCTTTTTCTACTACAAATACTGTCCCATAAACACCAATCAGTTAGTCTTTTGCATCATCATTTGTCATCTCTTTCTGCTAAGTGTTCAGCCAATCTCTACTTTTGTTGCTAAGATAGCAGTATAGATATATATAGATCTGTCACCTTGTTTCCCCACTGATCCATGTTGATCTTTTTCTATTCCTTGTAATTATCCCCAGCATTTCTCTTTCCAACAGTCTCCGTACGATTTGGTTCTCAGTTCGTTTTGATGCCTCCTGCATTTCACATCCGTAAGTCATATTTAGAATTAGGAATTAATTTTAGACTTTACGTTTGAAGCACATTAGCAAAATGTTTTTCAATATGTCTCTATTCTTACCAAATGATTTCCAGCCGATCAGTATGGGCCGTTTTATATTTGCTTTTATATTCTTTACCTGTCCTAGGTCAATGTATACTTAAATTTGATCTGGAGCCTCGTCTACTATTCTAATGGTCTTTGCCTTGGTTCCATTCATTTTTAAGCCAACTTCATCACTTTGCCTATTTAGATTAGTCAACGTGTTTGGTAATTTTTTCTGATTCTTCTGAGTCATGAAAACTTGATCAGCTAATTTAAAGTAGTTTAAATATGCTCTGTCTATGTTTACCCCCATTCTCTTCCAGTCATATTGTTTATTCCAATTCCCCCAGGGAAATTGTATCCTTTTCTCTTACTCCGTCTTCTATCTTTATTTCATTTGTATCCTAATATAGTCTAATTATTACTGTGCCATTTTTGTATATATTTTGATTGATTGTGTGTAATTCTCATTAAAACCTTGTTCTGACATTGTGCTGAAAAGTGCCATAGCTTCTACCGAATCAAATGTATTCTCACTATCAGCAAAGGCCGAAAAAAGTGATTTGTTGTTTTTTAATGACTTTTCGATTTGTAAATTTTTAAACTATTAAGGAAATGACCCATATATTGCAGCTGTTTTTCTTTTTTTTGCAGTATGATTTCTTTGATTGCGGTCCTGGCTGTCCTTAATAATGAATTGTTCCAGCGCACTTTGAGAGAGATGAGGAGGTAACACCTACGAAATAAACTTAATATATCAATTCCGACTGTTTACGATAATTTTGGTCGGGGAGGGGGGAGGCTTATAAAAGCCCTAAACTGCCATGCCTCACATTGTAATTTTTCTTCTTGTTTCTGACAAGATCATTCTCTTCTTTGGGCAGACAATATCAGTGTCTTCCTCAGACAAATCTGAAAGTATCCTACACTTTTACTGCTATGGAGTCCAACTAAATACTCATTCAAAACTTGCCGTTCATATGAAAAGTTCAAGTGTTGTAATTGTCCGAGTCCAAATTGTTGTTAAAATTTGAGCCCCAGTTGATTTAGGTTTTAGTTGGTGAGGGATAGACAATGCATCTCGTTTTCTTTCTCTTCAAGTTTTTTATGTAAAATAAACGGAAATTGAATCACCCAAACCAGTTGATTTAAAAAGAACGACAAATTAGCTGTAGGGGAGAAGACAGAGAAGAACAAGAGGAAGACAAACAGATTAAAAAAAAGAGAGAGAGAGAGAGAGAGAGAGAGACAGAGAGAGATCAAACGAACGCAATTTTACTCATATGAACGCTTAACGGGTTTACTATAGTCACATTAAGTGGCTTCGAAAGACTAGGCACACCATCAAATAGCCCAAGTGATTATATGAGACAGTATTGTCACTTACAAACAATGCTCTATTTAATTGCATGGATTAGCAGTTTAGACCACATCAAACACAAACTGAAGCAGAGTGCAAACGAATTACATTGGACGAAAGCCGAGCCTTTCATCTATAGCAGATGGCATCTATGTCCATGTACAGGAAATATCATCAACCTTTCAACAGTTCGATGCTCGTACTGAAAATTAGAGTGAGAGGAGTCATATAACAATCGTAGGTGAAACTTTGTCACCTACTCTCCGATTGTACTTGGTTCCTTGGTTGGAAAAAAGTGTTTTGACTTTTGTATCTCAATGAATTGTTTCAATTCTGTTTTGTCTTATTGCAGAATAGAACATACTAATCAAATTTTACCATAGGTGTTTTTTTTTAATAAATTGTAATAAAAGGTTCTAGTGAAAAAATTGCACTCATAGTAGAACATAAAAAGTCGTCCAGTATATTAGGGAAAAACAATGAAACATTAAAACATGCCTTCGGGTCATACGCAAGGCGGTAGCGTAATGAGTCGGCAGAGTGGTCAGACAGTCAATGGAATTGTGGTATAGTCGGCAACGGCAAAAACAGATTCGGGATTGTGAGAGCCAGTGCACAGGCACAGCTAATATTTTTTCTCTCCATAGGCATATTTCCGTCTCTGTATAGCAAGCAAGATCTCCTCTTATTTGGGTCAAAATTACAATGCTGTACAACCAGTTCTCGAGACATAAAAAGTAACTGGATACTTTCCTGATAGACATCCCATTGTCCAGACGTGAAAACGTCAAACTATAGTTTCTTCCGTTCCACGCAATACTTTTTGTCAACTACGTGCCTTCAACAATTTCGAGATCTTGAAGAATTCATCGTTTTAAGAACAGAATCGTTCCTTTATTATAAAATACATAATTCAGTTGAAATGCACCATGGGGTCATACAAAGATAGGTACATAACTTAATGATTGAATAATGATGACTGCTTGATGATGCTATGAATAATATCAACGTAGGATTGTCTACAAAAATGAATTTGTTTCGAAAGCTGAAATGGCGTAAGTGGAGAATGAATTGCCATCAATTTATGAACAGAATATTTTTGAGCATTTTCAGACCAAACAAATAATGAGATGATGGTATGTTTGGCTCACCGTTGACAGGTGGGGATGGTTGGAGGTACACGAGACCGGAGTGTAAGAAAGAGAGAAGGATTATTCACATTGCCTTTAAGAACATCTCGCTGAACACTACTTCGACGCTTTACGCCATTTTCTAGCTTTATGAAAAAAGTGAGAAAATGACGTAAAAGCTATCTTCCAAAAAGCCTGGAATAATTGCATAAAGAGAACAACCACGAGAAACACAGGAGAATTCTGTACCGTCTTGATTGGTGAAAATGCATTTCATAAACTGTCAATGTCTAGTCCAACACCTGTTCTACTTTCGTTTGAGATCCAGTAATCGAAGGGATACGTTTCAAGTTTTTACAGTAGTGAATGATATAAACTCCACATCGAAACTCAAGCAAACATTCTGCATAAATTTTGCAGGAAGTGAAAACTCCCTAGATAGTTACTATTTCCGTATCCATGATCAAATAGTGTGAGGTTATCGACTGCTTTCTGTTACAGAATCAACATGATGCATAAGTTGTGTACCATAGGGTAGAATCAATCAAACTGAGTTCGTTGTGATTCAGGTGGGTTTCGAAGATCAGAGGACAATATAAACGAACAAGGTGCAACATGATGTCCCAAATTAGTTGAGTTGGGAAAACTAGGAAAGAAAAGTCCAAAAAAAAAGACGAGATAAGTGGGAGAACAGAAAGAAGGTCATAATAAGAACAATGCATAGATTTTTATGAGTTCTCTTCTATTGTGGAATTCACCCCAGATAGGGCTGTAAACAAAACTGTTGGTGTAGCAAAAAAAGGCCATCTCACAGGCGCAAATTCTTTTCAATAAATTTCTCCAAGCCTTGTTTTGGGTAAATGGAGAATTCTGATTATATAATAAACTGGGAAACATCATAAAATATATCTATGTTGTTCTACTCTCATTCTCTTACCTTTAGTTTTGTTTTTTCACTTTTAGCCAGAACATTTTTGGCTGATAGCCAAGACGTCACCCACCGGGCCAGAGATGTTAAGACGGCATCTATCGGGCAAGGGATGTCAAAAGAGGCGACTCCCTTTCCGATGGCCGAAAATCATCAAATCAGCCAGTCACATCCTTGATTTCGATTGGTCAAATTTATACACGTAACCAAATTTTCCCATTCGAATTAATCATTTAAATCTTCTTAATTGAATCCATATTTGCTATCTACCTCCTTATAACCGCAGGTTTCCACTTCAAACTAGACAAAAGGTAGACCTTGTGTCTCTTCTTTATTGATGAGTACTGTTGATCATCAATGCTAATTACCTTATCTATGTGTGTAATATCATAGAAAATCGTCGTACACTCTGGCAACTTGAACGAGTATACACGTATACGAACATTCATAAACACATACATGTCTTTACCGGAACAAAAAGAATATTGAAGTCTATCAGGGTCAAGTGAAAACTGGTTTATCCATTGTGGAACAACAGGTCCCTCTCATGGCCTCTCTTTCATTGTCTAGTATATCCACATCTATACATCTATCTATCTATCTATCTATCTATCTATCTATCTATCTATCTACAACTTTGACTATTTACACCAAGACCAACACTCACCAAGAGTTGGCTCCGGAAGATTCTTCTTTTTAAGGAGCGATAATAAGTTGAAATTTCTCATACAAAGATGATGGATACGTATCAAGTGATCATCTTTTTCATTTAGTACTATTATCGCCCGATTAGTTCACAAACTGAAATTTATATATATGTATATATATATATATATATATATATATATATATATATGTATATATATATGTATATATATGTGTGTGTGTGTATGTGTATGTGTGTGTGTGTGTGTCAGTCAGGAGAGTTTGAGGCGGAGATATTGATCGCTAAATAATCTCGTGATAACAACCGACATCTTTAAAGCATAATCTTAATCTATCCTATATTCTGTCTCTGAAGTATCAAAATACAAATTGATTTGTAAGTGCTTACATGAAGTGAAGTCTTAAATCTTTGCCTCCTAATCTTTGCCGAATATGCGTTATTTGATATGAAGTGGATATCAGCATCAAAACTTTTTCTGAATATTTATTCCACGGGCAATTTTGTAGCCTTTAGATATCAGGATTTATGATATAAAACGGGGACCCCTGTTACCTCCAATAAAGAACCACCATTGAGAGGTCAATATAGACAATCTGTATGAATAGAAATGTTTAATCATTACCATTATTATTTTCAATGGTTATATTTTAGTGGAGAGGTTTTGAGAGAAAAGAGAGGAAAATGGCATGTACAATGGGCATGAGTTCAATATCCACAGGTTGTTCCATTGTTAGGACAGGAGATGTTCCCATTCAGTTCGGGCATATAACATGAACAAAAAGGCCAAGTAGGAAAAAATGGCTAAGTAAGCTAAAAAGGTCACACAGTCTGACGAAGACAAGTTTAAGCTTATAAACCTATTCTCTCAGTGTTGTCCCTGTGGTCAACTCTATCGCCCCAAAATAGGGACAGCATCCTCCTATAGCCTGCTTAGGCACCTGCAACCAGTGGGAGTACAGAACCTAGGTTTAAACCCTGCAGATTGCCTACCCATCCGTCTCAGTGGTGTGTCTCGAGCCTGCGCTTCAATCTGCACTGACAGCCGTATTGTTGGGTTACTCATATGGGAAGGCAGCGGAACTCTACAGTTAACACGGAGATCTCCTTCAGTGGTGTGTCAGACTTGCACATCAATATATATATATATATATATATATGTACACACACACACACACACACACACACACACACACACACACACACACATATATATCTATTCCGAATGGATTGGATGGGCAGGAAACACCAATAACTAACTCCTAACCAAGTCCTATGTAACCTTTGGACTTTGCTCCTATTTGTGCCACGACTGTGGACCATAGTACGCAAACATTTGGTTAAAGAGTGATGTCGGCTATACGCTCGTCACACCCAATATAACTTCTTTCCACAATGTCTATTAACTTTTTCCATATGTATATATGACACACACACACACACACACACACACACACACACACACACATATATATATATATATATATATATATATATATAAAGAGAGAGAGATAAGTATAAATCTTGCTCAGTGGTACCTTCACCTTATCTTTCTATCCATCCATCTATCTATCTTTCTCTGAAGCTATATCCCATACAGAGGAATACACATGGAGAATGAAAGTTGCAACCAATACGCCCACTGAAGCATACCATTAAACTTTACGGGGTTGAATAGACAGAATGGCGCGTGAAGTTGTTTGTTTACAAGATAACTGCTTGTAACAGGGCGGATTGATGAATAATTACAGCCAATTTTGTGTAAGATATGTCAGGTGTAAAAGATACCTGAGGGCTGAATAAATCGACACAGATAGCGGACAACGCTTCAACAGAAGTTCATATGTTTTGCCACGAACATAACGAAGCAGAGACTGACATGCACAGAGGAGGGAACGCACATACATACATACATACATACATACATTTCTACACAGGCGAGCTTTTCACTAAGAGTGAGTGAGATAGATAGATTGATCGATAGAGATAGATACATAGATCGGGAGAAAGAGAGAGAGAGAGAGAGAGAGAGAGAGAGAGAGAGAGAGAGAGAGAGATAGGGGCGAGGGTTTATTAAATGACTATACCTTCTCTCAACTACATAATAAACCGGTTATACACGTTTCCTACAGTGTTCAATTGTCTTGCAAAATATTTCGGAATTGTATCTAGTCGTTTACAATCATTTCCTCTCCTTCATCCATATTTAATGCAAAAAGCAGAACTTTTCGTGAATTTTCATTATCTAGACTACTCAACTACTGTGGCTCTGTGCAAGGCTAAGTTGTGCAGAGTTAATATTAGCTCTAATAGAGTGTGAAATTTTGGGTCGCCGACTATTATGCTTGATTCTTACCGTAGGGGAAAAAACTCTGCTGATAAAAAATAACCCTTACCCGCCATAACAAAGTTTTAAGTGAACTAATGCAGTACTTTTTCTAAAAAATGAAAAAAAAAATATAGCAAAACGAAAACATTTCAATCAAAATATTTCATGATTTTTTTCACTGAAATGAGCGAGTGAAGTAAAAAAACACATTAGGATGCAAGTCGTATAGCGATGAGTAGCAAGCTAATCGCACTGGCCGTTTTAAGTGTTTTAAATCTTCATTGGATCTCTTGCTACTGATGGTCTGATACCAAATTATTCTAAGTTTACAAATAATATAAAAAAACACACATAAAATCACGTGGTATATCGATGATTAGCAAGTCATACTAAGGTAATAAACTTATATAATGGACAATGTGACTGTTTTTTTTGTCATTACCAATGGTCTTTTCTACTCAAGGGTGGAATTTTGTTGATCAAAATATCTTGTATCAACTGTATGTCTAAAACTCAACAAATTCAGTATTTTTAAAAAATCGTTTCGTAGAAAATTTAAACATATCCATATTTCATTTTTCACTGGCATTAAGTATTCTATGAATAGTCATGAGCAGCCTCGCATAAAATTATGATCAACGAGCTGGTCTTGCTGGCCATTACGCGACAGGGTGATTGGATCCTTCCCAGATACCTCATTATATTAGTCTTTTGAATACTAATAAGAGCTTTGTAGAATAAGCGAATTCGCTTATACATAGATTATTATATAATCATATATATATATAACTCGCTTATACATAGATACACGAATATATATATATATATATATATATATATATATATATATATATATATATATATATATATATATATATATATTCATTTACAAAGCGATCTTCACCAAGTGCCAACTGTTGCAGCCATGTTGACAAAGCTGAGTTTCGTAACTATTTATACAGCTACCCCACTCTCTTTTTCGAAAATTTGTCAGACACCACTATTCCGCTTTGACCAAAAAAATGAAAAGCGGAAACAGCGTTCAGCATTGCTCTGGAGGGATCTGTTATGGAGGCATTGCGTACCCTACCTCTCTCTCTACTATACTGCAGTGTCCTGTACCACTTGTCATCCTTACGTCCACTGATTAAGCCCATCATACTATCATTGTCACTATTTGGATTTTGGAACGTTCAAAGTTTTTCCTCATATAAATTAATGGTAATTGCTTCTCTTATTTACGTCATTTTTGCTCTCGAAAAGTTTTCTATAGGAAATCACTACTTTTGGTTCGGTGAAGAAAACCTGTACACATATGTTTCCCGTTTTCTCTTTTTTTTCGCACAATCACCGGAAAAGACTTCTCTCTGTCAAAAAAAATCCCTTGTGATTCTTATACCAGGAAGAAGAGGGGGGCGTTATCTCCATAAACACTAATGTAATTTCAACAGCTTCTCTATAGCTTTTGTTATTTTCTCTCATGGACACACTGCGCGTAGACATTCCAGTATGTGGAATCCTTAAGAATGTTTTTTCTGATGTAATCAAAAAGAAATCCCCGAGTCTTCCCTTCCCGTCAAAATCTGTGTTCATGTGATTGAATTGCAACTTTTTAGGCCTGACTCACTTGATGTGCCATATTTGTTATTGAACACGTACAAGGAAACATCATCTCCATTTTGAATTTGACGTAAGTATTTGGCTCATAAGATAACTATACTCTTTTGCGATAAGCCTTATTCGGACGGATTCCCAAATTATTCGTGTAATTAATGATATCTTCGTGAAACAGAAAGAAAAAAAACCAACAATGAATCAAACAAAAAGGTGATGGGTTATTTGACGTCTGCTTCATTTAGTGTCCTTACATCCAAACATTGAATAAAGATATACTTATATAACTAATTTCTTTTACTGAAAATCCACGCTTACGGTTAGATGCTCCCGTATCAGCATACACAAAAGGACATCTTGAGGATTTACACAATGACAACATGCTTAGGTATACACAAAGACGGATATGGAAAGGATTGAGATTGACAGCCTCACAGTATGAATTCATTATTTTGTTATATATATATATATATATATATATATTTTAAAACCCAAGTCTATCCTGTATACCTGTACACACACACACACACACACACGCGCGCTTGCACATGCACATACACACACATATGCCTGTATCTTTATATTTGAGCATGTTTGAAGGTTCATATTTGTTTTGATTATATATGAGGTACATCACCTTCAAAGATCGTTATTGCTTGACGGCACGATTACTTTGAAGAATATGGTGGAAACTATGTATGATTAAATTTTGTGATCTGCTGTGTTGTTCCTCATACATTAAAATACACACACTCACGCACATGCACACACACACACACACACACACATATACACACACACAAGCACACATATACGCCACTTAGTCAATAAGTTGGTAGACTAATGATGGGAAGGCATTTACTTTACAAAACAAACATTGATTTTTCAATATTATCTTCTTTTTTGATGCATTCAATTAATGGTGAGTATTTATCATACAGATCAAACAAAATAAAGTGAAAATTTCAAATAAAAATTCAGCTAACAACTGTGTCAAGCTACCGCCTTATTGATTGATCTTGGTATACTTGCACAAAATTGTGTGCGTGTGTGTGTGTGTGTGTGTCTGTAGGTAGGTTTGATCAAATATGATTTTTTGAATTACTAAATTTATTGGACGTAATTTCTCCAATTCTTGAATGTGTGTAATTTCCCATACATCGAATATTGAACTAACAAATAATTTTCAAGTTAAACATCGTGTTCTAATTTATTTCTAAAAGGTTGAAGCCAAAAGAAATGAGACAGTGATTATTTGCCAACCATATACACGTTTAAACGAACAGTTGTACATAATTTATTACAGATTGGTGAAGAAGCTGTAATGGAATTCAAGCCAAAATTATCAGGAATTAATTTCATTTCTTCATATGGATCTATTAGGTATCACAATATGACCATAGGTAACGTATACGAGATTTTATCTGCACATGCTAAACACCATTCATAAAGCAACTCTTCAAAATGATTACCACACTGTTCCAAGGAAATTTCAATACCTATTTCATGAAAAACAAAAAAAGCAGCCTACCTGAAGCAATACCACTTTTTCCCCTTCAAAGTACTCCCCTGGGGACTTCATGCTTCTATCAAAACGTCTTTTACGCTTTTCAGAACAGCCTGCAAAGTCAGCTGTTCGGATCTTCATTTGCTGCCTTATCATGCCCTCTTTAATCTCGCCCACAGTTAAAAACCAGATGTCCAATAGATCCAAAAATTAGATGTAGTGCAGCTGACAGACCTTGTGATGAAATGTTTTGCCAGAAATACCATGCATGAACCGTCAAGGATGACTCGCTCAGGAATTATGAATATGACTGTCACACGAAACACGATTCATTCGATGACATCTTACTGTCAACTAAGTCATACTACAGTAGATGTCCGACTTTTAAACTTTATGAGAAGAAAAGAAAAAATTGCACAAGCTCCAACAAGGCTTCGTTTGAATCGTTGAATTTTCAGATATTTTTTAGAATAAGTCGAATTATTCAGGATGCCCTAAAGTTTAGATCATTAATTAATGATTATACATAAATATAACTAGTAATTAACTATTGCAATTTTAGCGCATCGAAATTTAGTTATTGTCCGTTCAATATTTAACTAGTTTGTTGATGTCCAGATATACACAGAGATGGGAAGTAAAATAGTGTTCATTCATACATAATGTATTCGTGTGCTATAAAAATGTGAATACACTTTTATTGGTAGTGATAAAAACATAACTTTATCTATATAAAGTGAGAAAATACAGACAAATGTGTGAATGTAAACCAATGTCCACTTCCATGAGTTTCTATGGAAGCCATTTTTGTAGCTTTCGAATTTTTCCCTAAACTTGTAAACGGCGTAATACAATTCACTGATCGCACAAGCAGTAAATATCCGGGTACATTTCAGAGAAATTTCGATGACTTCACTGACAATGTCCAACAGATAACGCTAAGAATATCAACATAATACATGCTGGTGTCTTTTCATGAATGCTTTTTTGCATATAAATGTCCATATACATTTTTACATATACATAATTATATCTGTCTACATAAATTCATGTAGAACGTACTTCGTTAGCTCTTAGATTTTCCCTACGGTTAATGAACAGCATTCTATATTCGGCTGATTCAAAAAGTGGAGTGAACTCCGAAGATACTTCTAAGATTTCACTAACTGTTCAAGCTATGATGCAGCGACTTTTCCCATCAATATAATAATATGTTTAAAATTTCACTATTGGGGAGTTTATTTACTGGGCGATTAAGGACTTTACTTACAAGTATGCGTACTTATATATCTTCACACATTTTTATTTTTCTGTAATGTATACACAGTAATTTCATCGATGTTTTGATGCATAAACATTGCTAAAAATTTAAAATAAGTAAAAAAATTGGGATACACTGATAAGAGGAGAAAAAAGAAACTTCTAATGTTGAAAATGATCCATAACATACGAACCGATCTAAGCGTTAAGTTTCTGAATGAATCTTAAGCGGTATCCGTTAAGTCGGTTCATAGGGCTATACTTGAATTAACGCCCTTTAAAATGCCCTTTCATAGAGTTTATGTAGCTGCATATAATACAGCCTGAAGGGATGAAAGCCATTACATTTTTTTCTTGTGTGTAATAGCCAAAAAACAAAAAACAAAAAAAAAAAATCAAAAACATAAGGCAGTAAGTTATATGAAAAAATATTGGCGTGTAATATTGTTTGATCGAAATACACTCTCAAAAAGGTTCAATGGCTATTCTAATATCGCTGTCTTAACATCTTTCTCATTTTCCCAACTTGTATACATTTATATATACATTTTTTTGAAAATTTTGAAAGTTTATGTGAGAGCTAATATAAAGATGTGAAACCGATTTCGAGAAGTATACATCTGAGTTTTTACATTTTTTTGCAAACCAATATTCGTTTTTGAAGCTCAGACCAAACCCGGTTCAAGTAAAACGTACGTAATCTATGAAACATTTTGATAAAACAAATTTAGATTAGCTAATTAGTCCCCAATCTTTTTCTTTTCACATATAACCATACACGCACAAACACACATTCATCTATGAAGACTATAAAAAAATCTATTCGTGTTATTGAATCAAAAATCGAATTTCTGATTTGAATTGTTAATCTTGAAATGGTACAGACTGCATATTTATGTAAAGGTAAAAATAAGATTGGAAAATCAAGAAACACTTACAACGGAAAAAAAACCAAAACAACGTTAATGTGAACGTTATGGAATTTTTGGTTCCAACTGCAAGTAAAGTGTCCCAATCTTTCTTTACGCATTGTACACTTGAAGATTATTGTAAAATGGATTGCCAGAAAGGTTCTATTAACAACGTATATAATTCAAATAATAAATTCAATCGAAGCGTACTAGACTGGGGGCCAATTTCTTCTCCCAATAGTGGAAAGATTCAGACCAATAAGGCCCTTTGCTCTACTCCTTTAATCAAAATATTCCCCTACCAGTGCATGCATACGTATGTATATATATATATATATATATATATATATATATATATATATATATATATATATATATATATATATATCAATGTGAAATATGTATGTAAAAGTGTCTTTGAATAAATGTTCAAGAGGTTAAAAAGAAGATCTTTGAATTGTTTTTCAATAGAATTTTCTTATGCCCAAAAAGACGTTAGAAGGGACCCAGCCCTGATCTGAAACGAAGTCATTTCCTTTAAATGGAATTTTCTCGTGACCAAGAAGAAAACAAAAAAACTGAAACAAAAAGAAAACAAAAAAAACCCGTTAAAACAGTATGTTGATTTTCCCCAGGAGGTTGGAAAAAGACATTAAAAGATTAACCGATTATACGGGCTTTTGCTTCCGTTACTCGTGAGTTAAATAGACAGAGAAGATAAAAATCGTAAATAAATAGACAATACGTCGCCATTACAGATTGTGCATTCCAAAATGTTTTCGGTACAGAATCCGTAATCCCATTGGCCAGCCAATGAAAACCCTCCCTTATATTCACATTCGTGGTTTGTTAGGTAGGCGGAGCTAAAATCCCAATGATTCACAGAAATGGTCTTGAGGTGCAGGATCTCAAAATATAAGTTTGTTGTGACACCCCTTTCTGGTAAATATCTGACCCTTGAATAATATCTGTTGATGTGTCCGACCCCGAAAAAGTGACGATGGCAAGTTAGATTGGATTGCGAAGAAGACAATTTGTTATTTAGCTGGCAACTGCCAAATTCGAAACAAGTTAAGGGTAAGGAAAATATTGTTGCCCCCATCTCAAGATCTCAACACTCCAAAGTAACTAATTAAAAATCATCACTTTAGTTGGAATGTAAGCTTTGAAATGATTTGTAATTAGATTCGGAGAATCTCTCAACGATACTTTTTTTCAATATGATATTCATTCGAAAAATGTTGGTCCAGTTAATTTCCATGACTTTAATTCATATTCCAGTAATATTCACAGACACCCCATTCTAAATGATAGACAACAACTCTATTTCTAAACTTTGCACACATGTCATTAAAAAATACTGATCATGGCAGTCTAAAATGCCGTAAATTATATTCGTAAAGTCAATTGTTCATTATGAAGCAGAAATGTACTTTAACAGTTCACCAGACTGAGGAAGATTCGACTAACTGTTTATTTATCATTATCAATATCGGAACTCATTTGCCATCCGCATATAACCTTGTCAACAAGCTTTCAGGTACGAGCTATCATGCACGGAGCCTGCTCTTTCACATGGGCAGTTTCTCGAACAAGTAATTTCTTGCACTCACGGGAAATGTTGCTATGGCAGGTCTTAATGGTATCTCCTCCATGATGGAACAATCTGTCGTTTTCCACAAACCTGCAATGTACAAGTTTAGTTAATATAAATCTCTAAGGACTTAAAATTGAACTGCATCTTCTGTCAGGAGCAGAGATCGAATGTCTCCTTTGCTAGCAAATCAATGGACACCATTTTACAATGTCTAGTTTGCCATACTATACAAATGAGAAATTGTGACCTCAGTGTTCAATTCAGATACATTCTGTCCTGAATCAGTGGACATACTGGAATTCAACCAACATGCTTCATTGCAACCGATGCTGTCTCCTCTTAGCCTCCTCTTATAAGATATTTCGCTGAATCGTAGCCTGGTGAAATATAGCAACGAAGTAGGTGTCGGTTGCAATGAGACCTGACCCACAGCATCAATCAGTAACTAGTAAAGGGCTGTGTGGGGAAGGAAAAGCCATTCTTTTCTACCTACAGCAATTCGATGATCATTAGTCTTGGAAAATAGTATGACAATAGCAGAATAACGTCTTCATCAGTTGCCTGAATGGCTGCAATGCTTTTACCAGGACTGTTTGCAATGTGTACAGAATTCCCGGTCTGGGTTAGACAGTGAAGCTTATTAACAATAACTAATCCATTGTTTGTAACATTATTTGCATCTGATGGAATTCCCTGTACAAAATTGAAGCCGTCAGGGAAAAAGAATTTGACCAACATGATAACAGTCATGACAGACATAAGTGCTTCCAAGGCAAGGATGGCCAAAGTGTCTCCAGGAACATATTCAGGTGAAGCAATCGGTTACGTTCATCCTCCCCAACTCCTTCGGCATACCTGTCCCCCATTGAAAATTATTTGCTGACTGTCAGGATTTCGTTCTAGAGTTGCACGAACGAGGTGGCTCATAAAGTCTGGAAATGTTGGGTAAATGCCATTGCATCAATTATATAAACTGACTTAGATGCACCGACCACTGACAATTCTAATACAGCAACCAATGAATCTACAATCCTATCTACAGATTCTATTTTCACTTTGTTCTGTTCACCTGTTGTTTTGCAAATGTTGCCTTTTTAAGAACATTGATTTTGATCGAATTAGCTGGACATGTTCTACACTTTCTAACCAATCGTGTTTTGCCTCTGACTTCCATGCTCATGCTAGAGTTCCTACAATTCCTAAAAAATATTTATCATGTACCCCACCAGCATGATAAAATGGGTCTTTGATTTTATCAATCATTGTCAGCATCATTTTTATGACTCGCCTATGTCACCTTTGGCCGTTTTGACATGAACTGATTGTGGAGAATTCAGGTTGACCATACTTTAATCAGTCTCCGATACAGATGTCAGGAATGGCAGTTCTTAAAAATATTTGTCACTTAATAACTCTTTGAAAAAGCTTATCTCACCATCTTTATTACAAGTTTTCTCTAATGTCTGCCCAAATATAATTGAAACTTCTGTCTGACTTATAGACGGCGAGTTGCACCGTCCATAACAGGGATTTTATATGCAATGAATTCTTGAAGCCTTTCCCTGATTTTTTCACTGACACCAGATATTTTATGACTTAACCAACTGGTTCCTAAACTTTCTTTCAGATACACTCTAAGGGGTTTCATACTTTGATGATGAGAGGTTTCCAACATTTTCTAGGGGCTAGCCATCTCTAGAAGCACCTCCATTTGAGCATGAACATTGCTTCATAGATCCAAGAATTCTACCTTATCGATTTGTAATTGTCTGTTACCGTGTTAACTGTGTCCTTCCAACATATACCAATTGAATGAAGTAGATCCTCAATGCTACTTTGTTTCATGAAACTCTGATGGAGCCTAAAATGTTTCAGTTATATTGAAAACCCTGCTGAGTATTGTAACATCCTTGTATTATTTAGGTTTTTCGATGTTTTGAGTATGTCGTATACATTCCAATGAGGTTTTGAGACTTGTAGTTGTTTATTATTTAAGCTGGCCATTACCAATCGTCCTTAATGGCACAAGTATTTATCTATGTATGTATTTATGAATCTATCTATCTCTCTATCTTGCAAACACTGATTATTTTGATTTAGAATTAACTAATTGTATATTTGTGATATCAAGGGTTAATTTATGTTGAAAAAACGTTTAATATCAAGGCAAAATGGACATTTGAAAAATATCATAGACTTGACATACACTAATTATTGTCATTTGCCTTGAGCCTCACAGATTGATTTATTGATCATTTACGAATGACATACATTTAAAGATAAAGGCTACCATTTAATAAAACCGACTGTGCATACAACTACTGACGGAAACTAATGGTATTAGCAATCGTATACGGGGGTTTCTCAAATTTTCTTGACGTTTTCGACGTGATATGTGTACACCACGTGACCTGTATATATACATAAATATTTGTGGAAGATCAATGTTGACCAAGTGTAGGATAAAACTTTTGCCATGTGCAGTACCATACAAAAGTTTGAAAAGCTTTAATAAGATCCTAAAAAATGGTATTTGGCTGGTGGTTTGGGAATTTATCTAGCAGTAATCTATATGTTGAAATCATCATTGAGGAGCGTGTTAGATATATTCTCTTAGTCTTCTTCAAACAATAGTACCATTTTTGACACCACTTGACGCAAGTGACTTGCAAAGTTTCGGAGGAATCAAGAAGCAAACAACAAGCATTCAGAACCCTTCTTTGCTCGTTTTAAAAACTATCCGTGAAGGCCTTAATGGAAAAACAATGTGAAATATTCTCAACGATTTTAGTTTGCAAAGTCAGTTTTATTTACAGTAGCCTTTATATTTTATCTTTTCTGCAATATTCCTATCCAGAATCAAGAAGCACAATAAAAGTAAGTTGATATTAAAAAACAAAAAATGTTAAGTACTTAAAAGAAGAAAGATCTTATCTGAATATTTAATTCCTTTGCCAAATCTGTTTATTTACTGAGTTATCTATTTGGCAAAGAACAGTACTTGAAGATACGCAGGGTTACGATTATAGGTTTTCATGGAATATTTTTGGTTTCCCTCTTCCTTTTCTTATTCTCCTAGGTAAAAATTGAAGAGGCTCTTTAAAGTTGCCTCTAAACATTTTGCGCTTAGAATACATTTCTATATTTGAAAGTGGAATATATTCTCAGGAACTTTCAGCTTCTTTAGATTATCAATTTTTATCTTTGTCGCTGATACCTCTGTGTCCTCTGGTGAATCTTGCAAATTCACAAAATTGTTCACTCATAGTAGTAGTACGGAATTCAGCGACAGTTCTCATCAGGCGCCTAAAAATGTCAATGAGGTCCCCAGTGAGAGTCAAAATTAACACCCTAGTTAACCTGTTTACAAGGATGATATATATATATATATATATATATAGATAGATAGATAGATAGATAGAGAGAGAGAGAGAAAGTGAGAGAGAGAGAGAGAGAGAGAGAGAGAGAGAGAAAGTAAGTAAAATATGGATTCGCTACACAAACTAGCGCATGTTTCTGCCCTCTCAGGCGAATGATTGTCAATGTTTTTTAGGTTTTAGTGTTAGAGAATTTGGTGAAAATCTTCCGAGTGTGGTAGTGAGTGGTATGGGTATATTCATTTTGTCAAGGGATGTGAAATGTATGTAGGGGTCATGTCTGCAAGGATGTTTAGTAATAATCTGGGAGTAGTTTTTATCTTGACCTAGGTATTTTGGCACAGGGTTTTATTGCCCCTGTTGATATCCTCTGTAGCTCTTGTGGATAGTATTAATCTTAATTTTCAATTTATAATGTCTCTGAGCATGTTTGAAGGTAGAAAAATGGTTATGAGATGTTTTAGGAGTGACAGACATGGGAGTGAATTGTTTACTCCACTTTTATGCATCACATATACCAATAAATCAAAAACTGCTCCCAGATTACAACAACTTTCTCACCAAATTCCTCAAAAGTACAACCAAAAAAACATAGACGATCATTCGCCTGTTGAGACCCGGTGAGGGCAGGAACATGAGCTAGTTTGTGTAGCAAATCCACATTGTACTATCTTCTTTCAGCTGTACTCTAAAATAATTTAACTTCTATAGTAACAAGTTGTTTATATCAAGCACTCTATGAAATAAATCCATTACATTTCAGAAGTGGCTTTATATTATTGATATATGATTATTATTATATCATGTGATACTGCTAGCCTGATTTGTAGCACATGTACTATATATATATATATATATATATATATATATATATGTGTGTGTGTGTGTGTGTGTGTGTATGTGTGTGTGTGTGTGTGAGTGTGGTGTGTAAGGAATAATCCAAATCATACAACGATTCGCCGTCATTCATAACTTGGAATGGTCATCAAACCAAACTTGGAAAAGGGTTTTCAATGATATGTAACTGCACTTCTTTGAACACTACACACCCACACTTCTTTGCAATCTCGTCAATTTTAGGACGAATCGGTGACAGGTGATGAAAAATGGATATTTTACATTAATATAAAGAAAAGGAAAAGAATGGTTAGAGGTTGCAAGCAGGTCAGAGCATAACCAAGAGCGATCACTGATTCAAGGAAAGACTTGGTAAATGTTTGGTAGTCTGATTGTTGGTATTACCAGTCAATGATACTCTTGATATATCCATTTATTGTCAGCCTATGGTAGGCAGCACTATTTTGAAGGAAAAGATGCCGTTCGATAAATGGCAGAGATGCGGTATTCCATCGTGCCAATGTATGTCCCCATGCAGGAAAGATTACATTGAAAGATTGAAGATCACGGCTGGGGAAAAATCCACACCATCATTTTCCTCCAGATCTCTATCTGATAACTACCTATCCAGGAGTTTTAAAACGGATTGGTTCTTGAAACACATGAAAAGGTGGAACCTACCTTCTCCGCTTAGTTTTCTTCCAAATCAGGAAACAAAAATAATATCATACTGCATGTGAATAATTTGAAATTCTTGTTGATGAGTGAATTCTAATTATATTTCTCAATCTGGCGACTCAGAAGTTCCTTCATTAGGCTGCATAAAGACTCTGAGCCCTCCTAGTACGAAAAGTGGGTACGACAAGGCGATACCAGCGCATCCAAACTCCTCACAACCTACCTCGAGATGACAGAGCAAACTCAACTAGATAATCTAATTAATTCTAAAAATAAAACCATAAAAAATGATGCATCCTCCGCAAAGAAACCTATGAAGCTGAAATATGGAATCCAACCAAAACATTTTAAAATGAAAACTAAGCACCGTGCACAGGGGAGAATTGTGCTCAACAGCTCAGTGTCTTAGGAAAAAAATAGGAGTCGGAAACATCAGAAAATATTTGAAAACTCAAATGGCAGTGGACTGGTCATGTTGCGAGTATAGCAGACAGTCGTTATACATCACAACTTACAATTTAGATCCCCAGAGATCAGATGAGAAACAGACAGAAAATAAAACTGCATGACAAAGTAGACAAGTTCAGAGAGTAATGGCTCCATAACACCCATGATAGAGAGGTCCAGCAATTCCATGTCCATCGACGAACGCTAAAAGTCTGCTATTGCTGATGATGATGATGGTGATGATTTACTGGCCCTAAATACAGACATTACAGAAGAATGACCCGATATATATGTTAATGAGAGAGAGAGAGAGAGAGAGAGAGAGAGAGAGAGGGAGAGAGGGAGAGAGAGAGAGAATTTGCAATCCATGTCTGGATTTTGGTTACGTTTATTTTGCAAAGAATAATTTCGGGAGAAGCATGAATCCAGCAACTATTGTCAGACATTTTGACAAGGAATGTCTCGTCACTTGTTTAATTGACGGAGAACAGAATAGTGAGTGAGTATTTTGGAATACCACTCTCCCATGAATATCTAACCATTCAGGCAATAGCTACAGTAAGAGCTATTACACCCATTTTTGACCGTGACGGTTGCTTTATATAAAGTTTACAGTCTCGTATTCCTGTTCGAAGATGATACGAAAATAACCTTTTCATCTGAGAAACGATTGTTATTCTTCTGACAATAAGTGAAAATTACTTTGGGCGTCGGTTATTTTGAGGTTATGCCCTGTTGCTATCGCGTAACCAATAAACTTCAAATGACTGCATCCTTTCTCTTTGAGTGTTGCCGTGAGACATCATTGAAGCAAATAAGTACAGTTAAACCATTTACATTGTTGAAACAAACAAACAAAAAAATAATTGCCAATAGAGTCATTTTTCCATTTTCAGCTGGATGTTCACTGCTCAATTCTGCTTTTGCAGATTCTTTTAATAATAAAGAACTGGATGCTTGCTGTATGAATATTTGTGCTTGTATCTTTGTTCGATTTTTTACTGGGTTCCTTTGTCTCCTGTGCCAAGCCAGAATCCACTTTTGTAGGAACAAATTGTGCATTCAATAAATATCCCATTATGACTGAATTATTCTGTCTAAACTGGATCTTTCTATTTGCACACAGTTCAATTCTATTTTGAATATTCTTTGATTTAGAACGGATAAATTTAATGGCTTGCAAAAAAGCTACTGAATTTTTATCATTGTAGGTAAAAAGACAAGACCACTGGGACACAAATTTACGAGCAAGCCTTTACCCTCCAAAATCTGCAAATCATATTTATTTTTGACATCGTTAGACTAAAAGTGCGAAGTGGTGTAATGGTTATAAGTCAGGAAAAACACAATCAGCAAAAAGTGTTCAAAGTCACCAAGATCAGTGCAGAAAATAGAACAGGTATTTCTCGTTTTTTGAAAGATCGTCTCACCACTATTTTACTGTTAAGGAAAAAAGCAAAAGGCGAAAATACAGTTCAGCCTTAGTTTCCCTATGAGCCAGAGGCAGTGAGCCCCTTCGGAGGCAGTTTGTTTCTCTGCCTTTCTCTTCTGTGCCCAGTGCCTCCCACCATCGAATCAACTGCCACTGTTTAGCAAAGTTGTTAACTTCAATGTCGCCTGTTACCGGGTGCAATTAGATGTCTCCTCTATACAATCACTGAACTTAGTTTATCTTGGTACAAAGCCAAATGTATAGCGAATCCAGTGAGGATAAAATTCACTACGCATCATTTATGGTCTGTTCTGCTGAATCATGACCAATTGACGAGGTACCTAGATATCTATCTATACATTGTGACCTTTTTCGGTTACTTTCTCGGTTCATAACAATGGATTCTTCCATCTAAATGTAACATTTTTTTGCGATAGGAATACGTCCTTCCAAACAATGGTCCAACCTTCTTGAATAAATTTGGTTAGAAATTCCCTTTGTGAGAAATGAAAAACATATCCTAAGAATCTAAATATATCCGTGATATTTCCACGGGGATCAACTAGTAGGCTATAAGAAAGCAGGAAATGGGCGCCTGGAGCGGAGTATTAACTGGCGAGATAGACTTATAAATTGTAACAACCAACTACATAGTTCAATCCACTTTGGGTAACCTATACATTTATTTTGTGTTGTACTAGGCTACGCTTAGTAAATACCTGTGAACTGCAGATAATTAGTCCGCCAAACTTTTAATAAATACAATGAAATAATCGTGGACTAAATCAAAAGTATAGAGATGATATAGTAATAGTATTTATTTAAAAAAAACAAAAAAAAAACGCATAAAATATAGTTATGGTAGGTACATATTAGTGGAATCGGTAAGAATGATTTTCACCAGGGGAATAATTAGTCTAAGACTGTAATCTTGATAACTCAATTTGAGCTTGTTGAAGAAGTTCTCTATTCTACACCAACAGTTCGACATTAGAGCATGCATTGAAGTATCATGTCTGGCATCGTGACATTTAATCTGGCAATAGTTCTGGAGGAAGGTTTAAGTCGGGAGGTTTTCTTTTTTGCCAGAAATGCTTAGTATGTGTCAGTGAGTATGCATTTACTTTGATGGACATTCGCCACCTGGAAGGTTTTCTAGCTATAACGTTTTCTGCTGTAACAAAATTCTCCTAAAAAAACGTGGAGTTGTACATGAAAAACAATGGCGTACATAAAAAACCTGACGACGAGTTTGCTTTGTTACACAACGTCAAACAACAACAAAAATGTCATTGTCATATTTCTTCGATACGACGAACAAGATAGAATGGAATAAAATATATAATAAAAAATATTTTTTTCCAACAAAAAATAACAACAAATCAATGTCCGTATATCTATAGCAAGGTAAAAAAAGAAATTGATAGATCTAAGAAAAAATATCAGTTTTAAACTTAATATTATTTCCAGAATTACAGAGGGTGCGTAAATTATGAGACGATGCTTTGTTTTAAAAATTGTTTCTCTAAGTTGGAAGATATTTCATTTTTCGTAAATATTGAAATTCTACTATAAAAATATCATTTCTATATTATAGCCAGAATGTATACTTTTTTTTCTTTCCAGCAAAAAATTACCATGTTTCCAAGGATGTAATTAAAACAGCTTATAAGACAGAGCAATTACAATAGTATAATGACATTTATAATCACAAATAAATTTCAATTTCCATTCGTATTTACCGGACTCAGTAGTTCAAGGCTTTCAACAAAACACCAGTGGATTTTGGGATCGAATTAAGTCGGGAGTGACACGTTTTTTCTTTGCTTCTTAGGTCCATTAGGCTGAGGAAGATTTTTATTTGTTTTTCTCGCTTTGGAAGTCCGTTTTTGATTGACCATTTGCCGGGGGTGCATTTTCCTTTTTACCTTGTTTACGATGCCAGCAGCGTACTAGTTATCAGGCTGAGTAGGCTCTTTCTTTCTCACCTTTTCCCTTCATTTTGAGGCTAGTAACAGACTGACCATTAGGCTGATTTAGCTTTTCCTTCTTTTTGTTACTTGCATTCGTATTTAGTGGTATAAAAACCGTTTGAATGAATAGGATTTTTTCAACCAAACGAAACACGAGTCACATCATACACGGATGACAGTGACACAGTGACGCACGCTAAATTTGGTAACGAATTCTAATCCACTTCTGTAGTGTAACTCAGGTAGACTTGTATTGTTAAACGGGCGTTGAATTGGGGAAGTTTTGGAATAACATTGCAGGAAGAAATTGATACTGTCTCATTTACCTTTTCTGTTTCAATAGAGCACGGCAGTTTTACCTTTGCGCTGCATTTTATCAAAGTTTAGTCCGGTAATATACTAGCCAGACATTTTGACCCGAATCTCTAACAATTTATATGAATATATCCTCATTTTATTTTACAAAATAGTAAGTAATGATCCTCAAGGACGACAGTAATCCATATTTTTGGACTATTTTCATTTGTTATTGTCGGTAATAATAAAAGATACCAAACTGAGCTAATGTACAGAGAGAGAGAGAGAGAGAGAGAGAGAGATTTTTTTCACTCAAACACACTCATACTGTGTTTGACGGCACTCAAATAGAATAATTGGAAATTTCACTATGGAAACTAAGTATGCAGACAAGGCACCATACGTATAATCCTGTGGACATAAAATGTTTTCTTACTATTCCCGGATGAAATCTCTCCTTATATATTGGCTTAGTTCAACAAACATTCATATAGATAAGCGCATATGAATATTTCTGGGACTATATACGTTTGAATATGAATATATTGGACGGAAGTTTTGAATTATACTTACTTATGTATTGGACTAACCCTCAAAAACGTCTAAAAAAATTTTTGTTAAGGCTTTTTAATCTAATACGATTTAAAAAAAAAGTCTTTTGCTCACTTTTGATCCTCTAAAAAAGAGAAAACGTCTCTCATTCTCTTCTGAAAGCTCATGGGAAGGGTCATTTTTGTCAACTTAAGTGGAGAGAGTTTGGCGTCACTTTTGTCCCTTTACACAGTGAGAAGGCCTACCTCCAATATGACTGCTCAGAGGGGAGGGGAATCGTCGTTTATTGCTGACTCACTATGGTGAAGATATGATTCCTTTCAATTTTGTTACCCCCCCCCCCAAAAAAAATGTTTCTTTTCTCTTTCGACCCTCCTCGAAAGGGAAAAACTCTCATTTCTTCTTATGTTCCTGTGAATAGTGAGTTTTGCTTCACTCTACACCCCTAATGAAATTCTATACAAACATATGAAATAGAACATCTCACTAAAACTCTATTTTTCTCATGACCTTCTTTTTGAAACTCCCCTAGTTCCATTGAGTAGCCATTTCAAACTTTTATGGTTTCATCCATGTTCAGGTGGTTGTTAAAGTGTTGCAAACAACTACGCAAACACCTTACACGTATGTATAGAATCAACTCTAATAAAAAAAAATAGTGTTATTCCCATGGTTCGCCGATCGTAACCCTAGCATCGTCTACCAAGGATGGGAGAATTTTAAGTGAAGGAAAAAACTTCCTACCCACCATCTTAATATAAACACTCTTCTCGTTGAACAAATTCAATATTTTTTATTAAAAAAAAAACAAAAAAAAAACTTTCCCAATTCAAACATAAGATTTTTTTCGTGTGGAATTAACAAGTTTTCGAAAAATGATTCGAGGAACCCAGTGTATAGCAATGATCAGTGAGCTAATTTCTGCTGCTCATTGTTAGTGGGTTCAATCCTCATAGGATCTCCCACTACTGAGGTTCTGATGAAAAACTACTACATCGTATACTCTGATAATGAACAATGTGATAGTTCGGTTCGACGTTCGTAACACTGAAGTCTTCCTCGAAGGGGGTGGGTGCCAAAATTTTGCCAAAATTTACTTCTTACCTGCCATTTGAAAATAGGGCTGCTGCTTTCATTACGGGTGACTTTGTAGTTCAATGGGAAGACCAATGCAATGTTGAAGCAGCTACCCTATAGGTCGCAGGTTTGATTCCAGTATTAGTCCCATTCTCTCTAGTTGTTAATTCTATTTACGTTGTCAAGGCCAAGTGATACATTGATTATGTAATGACGGGAGATCATTTTAAGTAAGGATTTCAAAATGATATAAAGCAAGTTATAATCATCCAGTCGTATCATATACTCGTTTCTAGTACTTAAATGTTGTGGTGAAAAGAACGGAAGAGGAAATGCATGCCCTGAATGAGCAAAAATGAGAATTTGGAGTTGAAAAAGTTATTTGAGCCTTAGCACAACCGGCAGCTGCTTAGCTCAATGGTAAGAGCAACGCTACCCTATCGATCGCATGTTTGATTCCTGCAACAAAACAAATACAAATACAAAAAACATATATCACTATGCACACATTACTGAGACATAACAGACAGCAATCCTACACTCTGAGTGAAATGGAAATATTAAAACAAGCACACATATGTCAAAACATCGAAACCTTATACTACTTATGCCTACGTAAGAAATAAGAAATTCCCACCTTTACAAAAAACAAAACAAAACTGATAACCGAATTAAAAGAAAAAAATGAAGTACCTGTAAAATACCGACACCGCTCAAAAATTCAAATAAAAAGCATATTTTGACGCCCCACATAAAGGTATATGAAAATCACACACTATAGCTAACTTATTTTTCTTGTTATTATCATTAATAGTAGTAGTAGCAGAATTACAATTACCATCATTGTTATTATAACCCAGCCACCCTAATAATCATAACCAGAGCAACCTAAGTATCTCCTCATGATGATTATATAAGCAAAGCAACTTAGATTATAAGGTGAATTAAAGAATACACAACGAAGGCCATGTAAAGGTGAACCTTAACACACGGGAACAGATAAAAGTGGGAATAGAAAACCTCCTGAGAGGAAACATACCACAGAGAGCTGAAAGCTTAATAACACTCTATTAAATAGTGTCTGTAACAACCCCAAAAGTTTACAGTATCCAGATATGAATCTACTTACCCTATGGAAAACAAATTAGCAGTGGCCAACATCTGAATGAAAAAAGAAAAAAGAAAAAAAATATATATACGTCGATAGAACGACTGGGAAGTTTTCCAAAAAGAAAAATAAGGAAACCACCTATGACCTGAAAAGCGTTCCAAATAAATCAAATCATTTGCACGAAAAAACCCAAACAGGACAAAAACAGAAATGTGTTTGTATACTGAATCCTTTATTCAATTATACATACATATATATCCATGTGTATTGAAATTATCTTTATATATATATATATATATATATATATATATATATATATATATATATATATATATATATATATATATATGTATGTGTGTGTGTATGTGTGTTTGTGTTTGTGTGTCAATTTGCTTTTCAATGTATCCTATTTATACTGAAGAAAATGTCAATAAATGGATATATAGTTTTGAATAAATATGTATACATGAACGTATATGATTATCTATCTATCTATCTATCTATCTATACATATATATATACATATATAACCGTGTTCGTGAATGACAATGTATATCTATCTCTATCTCTCTCTCTACTTATATACATACGCGTTGTGAATAAGCATGTGTGTGCATTACACCTTTGAAGGCGTTGTAAAATGTTAGTAACTGGTATACGTACTAAATACAGTACACGACTAGTAAGCACACACATCAGAGATTTTTCTTAGACACAAATTCTTCAATTATTATTCTTTATTTCGTAAAAAAGTACTCAAGAAGAATGGATCTTGTTTGAATCCATGCATCGACGCCAGCATTTCAGCGTATTGTTTGTTAGTGCATGCAATATCTTTTTATCAAAAATGCGAAGAGCTGTAGTAATGCTTTCTTTTAATTTATCAACAGATCTTGAATGTCTCTTTTGATCGTAGCCCTTCAAGAATTCTCTTAGGAAGACATCGGGGGCGTTAAATCTGAAGAGCCTAATGGGTAAATGATCTGACTGAACAGAGAGATTATTCTGCTGGCTAACTGTGTTGTAAGTGGCTTCATCTTGTTGAAACCACAGGCATTCAGGAATGAAAAGTGGTTCAACACGATGATAATGTTCTGTGTTCACATGTACTTTCTGTTAGTATTCTCTGGTACATTTTTCAAAATCCTACCACGACAAAAATCTTCGGTTTTACTAGTTTGTATTCTCTTTCAAATAAAATCATCCGTCATAATGACTTTGTTTATGGAATTGATATCGTCATTAGATTTGTAAAGAAACCAAAGATAGAAATCACGTCGTTTTGTAAAGTCAAAATCGTCTCAAAAATTGCGAAATTTTGATTTTTGAGGCTATACATTTGAACATCCCGCTTGAGTATATGCCTTAAACTCCTCGCAGAAACACCATTTTACGAAGACAGAGGATAGACTCAGGATCAACTTGGTTGGACTTTTTGCAATCTCAGTAGCAACAACTTGAATCGACTCAATTTTTCTTTCTCTACGCCGTCGCACTTACAAAGTTGCCTGAACACTTTTAGTTTCCTCAAATTTCCCAACGAACACGAGGATTGTGTCCCCAGAGGTGTTATGTCTGCTTGTAAACTGTCCTCAGGAACAGCTCTGCGTTTGAATAACTGAATACAAATATAGAGTATGGATAAACAACTTCACCACGATGAATAATTGTTTGCAGGTCATAGCGCTTCGTCATTACAAACTTTCAAATACATATCATCACTAAATAAGATATATTATGTGAAAACCATTTACAGCTAGACTGATTGCTAGCATGTTAGCATGTTGCTAGCTTCGCCCTTTATATAGCAGATAATATTATGTAATCTTTTTAGTTTGAGCATATGTTCTGTACAAATATAGGGTCATACCTTGCAAGAATTTGAATTTCATCAGCCATCATTTCTAACCAATCAGGATTTGAATACTAACCCAATGAAAAGCATGGTAAATATTTTTGTCAAATCAACAAACAGTTCTCCCAATACGTTCTCGAACAGATACATAGTTATGAAAATAAGGATTCAGCTTTGCTCTTAAGTAATAGGTTGGGATTTCACTGCATTTATCGTAAACCGATTTATTCACTTTCCCTTCTTTCACTTTATATCTTTCTAAATACCTAAAGCAATTAATACACGTTTAATCGGGTCCTTTCGCCAAACGTAGATCAAATGATCAGCAGTTTAATAGTTAGGGCAGGCGTTTTCGCTTACATACTGCCTCTATCAAATGTCTTTCCTTCATACATGTGTATTGAAATTTCCTCATATATATATATATATATATATATATATATATATATATATATATATATATATGTGTGTGTGTGTGTGTGTGTGTGTATATAATATATACATGTTCATATATTGGCAATTTGCTTTTCAGTATATCCTATTTATACTGAAGAAAATGTCAATAAATATATATATATATATATATATATATATATATATATATATATATATATATATATATATATATATATACATTTACATTTAGGCAGGCCTTTTTTGCTCACTTTTAAGGCATAACTTGAGGGTGAATTTGTTGTTTTGTTTTTTAATTTTGAGTGGTCAAAATCGGATGGTGGATTTTTCTCTTCCCTGTGTCAAAATCTATGGGGAACATTTCCCTTTTTTCGACAATGGCCTCCTTTTTTCAACGATACCCGTTTCTAACATTAGTACCCCTTTTATGACCATTTCTAACCCGTTTCTTCACATTAAGCCCCTTTTCTGAACATAATACTTCTTCTTTCTACTTTTTTTCAATACCGAGCCCCCTTTTTCTAAATTAGCTACCCTCTTTTTGGAAATCAGTTTTACATTTTTTCGAACATTAACGCCCTTCTCATCCTGCCCTCCCCATGGCTTCTTTTAATTAGACTCCCCTTTTTTTTATACTGGCCTGCCTTTTGTTTACATTAACCAAATACCTTTTTCATATTAGCGATCAACTTCTCATAGATACCCCGGCTGTCTTAGTAACAATGTGAAATGGAGTTTTAAATCAATCGTAAAAAACAAATCCATTTCAACACTATCTGGTTTCCATATATCTATCTTTCCGTTACTGTTTTGGAAGGCAGCTACTCGCTGGTAGGGTGGTTGTTTAGTGTAATTAGTTAAATCTCAATATCTGTCACTGAATTTGGTTTTCAAATAATATTTAAAATCTACACCCTCACACACACACACACATACACACACACACACATACACACACACACACATACACACACACACACACACACATATATATATATATTTATGTGTGTGTGTGTATATATATATATATGTATATATATATATATATATATATATATATATATATATATATATATATACATATACAATATGAACTGTAAAGAATGAGACAGACTCAGGAGTAAAGTGTTTGAGGTATATATATATATATATATATATATATATATATATATATATATATATATATATATATATATATATATATATATATATATGTATAACCAAACCCACGAAAGCATCAAATAAGGAGTTCCATAGCAATTAACTTTTGTGTTATGTACATTGCAAATTTCCACCAGGCAATCAAGTTTTTTTTATATTAAATATCAAAGATGCATCGTAAGTGTTTAGTAACTGCATACAAGATAGAGATTCATGGAATTCGTTTGACGTTTCATTATTGCATGAATTTCATTTTATACAATAAGATAGGCTAAGAATTGCATGCTTGTAAAATCTTCAATGGAACAGCAAAAAAATTCGATCTTGTGTTATCGAGAATAAACACGTTTTTGATGGAGGGGGGCAGTAATCTGAAATTTCAATTAAAACTCCGTCAGAAAGTGAAAGTATTTTCAGAGTCATTGAGCCGCAGAATTAATTTTCTGCACAGTTAATTTTCGTTACTGTCATCGGTGTGTTGGAACGGTGCGCGAAGTAAAATGAGTTTAAATGCAAATAAATATAATGGAGACCGTAATAAAATAAGGAAGCGGGAAGATGAAGCAGTCTGGTTTTGTGGATATTACCGAGCGAGTGATACTGTCGAAACCGGTCGATTTAAAGTTTATATCTACTAGCTGAAAACTCACCTATAGTGGCCTTAATAGTGCATTCGACCCAAATAAGTAATCAGAACTGTTTTTTTTTAGTGTTTTCTTTATTCAGTACCTCTGATTAAAATGTGCTGATTCGTCTACTTAAAATTTACCTGTATAAAGGGAACAAGACATCTAATTGTAAATAACTGAATGGATATAAAATATAAAAATTGTGTACTGTCTTTATCTGTATAAAATTTGATTGAAATGAAGCAATTGTTCGCTCGGTTACCACCCTTACACCCAATTCAATGCTCATTGTTCTTGGTTCATTTCCCCCAGCCGAAATGATGCCAGCCTTGCCAGGTTCTGTGCAGGGCCAGGCTGGCACTATCTTGGGCCGAGGAGAGGTGTTCCGCCTCTCCCTCAGCCGAAATGATGCCGGCCTTGCCGGGGTCTATGCAGGGCCAGGCTGGCACTATCTTCAGCCGAGGAGAGGTGTTCCGCCTCTCCCTCAGCCGAAATGATGCCGGCCTTGCTGGGGTCTATGCAGGGCTGGTCCGGCGCTATCTTCGGTCCGAGGAGAGATGTTCCGCCTCCCCCCCCAGCCGGAATGCTGCCGTAAAGGTGACAATAAAAATATATAATTTTTTGGTGGTCGATCCAAAGATTGTTCTACTCATTACTTACTTTATAAGAAATAACAGGGTGGCGTCAGAATTTTTTTGTCGTTTGGTGAGGAAGTGCATTTTCAAAAGGAACACTGGAAGATTAGAAAATTGAAAGAGTCGGCCCATATGCTAGGTAAGAAAAACTGCCTCAGTAATCCTAGCATTGAAATGGATACCATATGGGAACCTCTAATAATGAAAGACAGAAAACAATAACATCAAAAACATCAAAACTGTCACCTGAGGTTTAAGGCTCCTAAAAATTAGCGCCTGTTGTCCACATGGACACATAGCGTAGTGGTTACAGAACCAGACAAATTACTGATGATTCTAGGTTCAATCCCACTGTGAGACGATATTCATACTACAAATGCTGAGAGGAGTGTACGGTCAATATACCCCCGTCGGTTAAAATAAAGGGTTCGGTTCGTTGCTTCCCAAACTTACCAGATGATACCCGATGAAGGCCGTAGAGTACAACGGCCGAAACATTGTATGAAAAACAACCAAAATGAGGATGGTCCGAATATTAATAGAAATAATAATAATATCTCATCTCAAAAATTCAGAGAGATACTTTCTTCTTATACAAGTTGTAAAACTAGATAGAAACGACTCAAAAAAGTCACAGAAAGATAGTTTGACAAAGAGGAAAGAAACGTGCATTTCTATGTCCGCCTTCTCTAGATGCAATATTGAAAGAAGAAAAAAGGTGGCCAACTAATAATTACCACTTCGACACCAAACAGCGAAGCTTGCTAACTGTAAGGCATACCACATAATAGGTATTTATTCATTTCCGACACAAGCTGTCAATAACACTCATCATTACTCAATAGACTCTTATTTCGCCAGATATTCACTTTCTTTTCTTCTTATATCTGTTCGGGAATAGATTACCATATCTGTCCATATCAATCAAATCATTATGGAAGAAGAAATTGGCAATCATAAAATCGGAAAGACTTTGAAAGAATCGAGCATGAACAGAAATCTATGAAGCAGAAAGAACCATGATTAAAATTTTACAGAATATTCAACCCTCTTTATTCTATATTTCTTCCACCAATATTATTTAGAAAGTAATTTTTTCATTTTCTTGTCAGTATTTAAGATGTATGTTTGTACGGTAAAAATGCCTAAAAGAACTTTTAGTCAATCATTATTAGTTTTTCTGGAAGTTTCTTTCATCTTAAGATTTTGAGTTGCTTTTTACCAAACTAGCTCGGACTGTCAATGAATAGCACTAAGTAAGAAGAGTAGATAGGAAATTCAGAATGAGACTCCAACTCCAACTATTTTTATCTCTGGAAATGCTTATCACAGTATTACTCCGTCTTTAGCTACTGAAGCTCTTCTAGCTCGCAGAATCAAATTAAATCGTATCAGATCAAAAAAAAAAAAAAAAAAATTCTTCAACCTTTACATATTGTTCATCCAAGTATTCCATATATTGCTTTTACATACAATAATGGAAATAGTATTAGTATTATCCTGATTTATTTGATGAATCTTTTTTCTTCAGCTTATATGTGAATAAAAATCATTATCTCTTTAGTTGAACCCAAAATAGTTGAAAATATTAGTTCAAGATGCATGAAAGAGTATAAAACCCATCACGAAATCTTCTTAGAGAAACTTGCCTTTACACCGAGTATTATGGCTAAACTTTGGTTTTATCTTGACACAACTAGTCGATAGGATACTATTCTTAACATAACAGATTTACTAATCCGTTCATATTTCATTCTTCGAGGGGTTGCATGGTGTGGTCGTCCTTTGTTTGAGTAAAGTTTTACTTCATATTAATAAATTTGTAATGAATTTGCATCAGGCAGGCAGTTGCCTAAATCTCATACGTGACTATGTATTTCCTCTTTCAATTAGAAAAGAAAAACCTCAATGATGGAATAACAAATTATATTTTTTTAAAGTAATGTCATTCTTTTTAATGCACTTGGTTCAGTGGTGAATATTAACTATGCAGATAAAATATCATAGGGGGAATACTTCAGGACAAAATTCAGCAAATAACTGTGTCAGGTTGCAGACTTATTGATAAACCCATAAGTGTTGTTCGTGTGAGTATGTGCAGGTGTATGTGTGTGTGTGCGTGCTCACGTGTGTATCTATATATCAACGTATCCATGCGACCAACCTAATTACAAAAAGAATAAAATGATTCCTCAGAAGTACTACCTATAAATGTCTCCACTATATTTGAGCATCCTTAAATTATGGATTAATTATAGATATGTACCACTATCAAAGTGAATGACTAGTTCACATGGTACATAAAAATCAGACCTCTGTTTTTTGTCTTCCTCTCCTACTTTTCCTGTCTTTAACTCTTTTCGTCACTGTTTCTTCCGACTTCCCGAGCAAAACGTGTCTCCGCATTCACATACATTTGCCCACTAAAGAGTGTGTTAATATATCTGCGTGCATTTTATGTAGACATCATTCTATTCGCCTGAAGAAAGTTTTTGTAAAAAAACTTTGATCTGTATTATTAGGATGCCAATTCCGTGAATTAATGCATTAGAAAATTACATTACTTGACAAAGGCGTATGAATTCGGATTGTGACAGCTAAAAAGACAATTTGATAACATAATCAATTTTTAATGTCTACTATTCAAATCGGTATTCTGCGGAATATTAGTTCATAATGGACGTTACTGAAATGGACTGACTTTTTGTTTTAGTTTGTAATTTGATACGCTTGAGTATGAGAATTGGAGTGCAGTCGTTTTTTTTTTTTTTGAAAAACATGGAATTAAAGGAATGGTTTTAACTTTTGCGATTAGTTTCAGCAATAGGGTTTCGATAAAAGTTTTGACTATTCAAAACGTTACAATGGGGTTAAAATTATCAAAAAACCCATGTTCTGATGGCAGGGCTACTGTTACGGGTCTACAATAGAGGTATCCTCCCCAGATGCCTTTTAGAGTAGCCTTGTGTCAAACAGAAAATTTAACAATTATCTAAATACAGAACACAGAAAAGTGATATTAGTAAAATCTATTTTAGATTTTAGGGGAATGTATTATGTATGCATTTGCTGTCAAACAATTGCTGTTTGGGGGATATGTTTTATTCAGTTATTGTCATATAGCAGAATATGGTTGCATCAAACTAACATCATAGCTCTTTCTTATAGAGAATAGTGAATAGAACGGAATATAGATAACCTTTAAAATGTGAGTGTGCAAGGTGTTACCTGCCTGTCCAGGAAATTGGAATAGATTTAGCAACGTGCTCGATGGACATTTATGGCATATCTCGGTGTCACTCAACCAGAAAATATATTTTCCCTCCAAGGGAACCAGTTTACGACGAAATTTCCCTGGAATTCTCGGTAGAATATATATATATATATATATATATATATATATATATATATATATATATATATATATATATATATATATATATATATATACATATATATATATATATATACATATATATATATATATACATATATATATATATATATATATACATATATATATATATATATATATATATATATATATATATATATATATATATATATATACGGCTTATCCCATATACAACCCTCTATGGTCCTTGCACCGTTTGATACCCTTGCAAAAACTTCGTTTGCAAAGCCAATACATCCATCCATCTATGTATCCATGTATTTATGTATGTATCTATCTATGTATATCAGAATCTCATCTAACTATTATTAAAAAAAAACTATTGGTATGTCATAAGTAAGAAAAAACATCGTAAAGAAAAAAAATAGAGTCATGACCGAATAACTAAAAAATGAGAAGCATGACTAACTATGAAAATACCTGTATATCCCGGACAATCGGATATGAAATGGAGTCTTGTTGGAGACTATACAGTGACAGGAAAAATTTGTTCGGTTCGTTAAGTAAAAATAAAAGATCTCTATAAAACTTTCAGCGTTTGATGTACTGTTTCAACTCACTTTCCGTGACATTCTTTTGGCAGTTATATAATTCCATGGTACCAGAACTTTTTATCTTTCACCAGAAATTTTTCCTTTAAAATTTGGATGAAGGATTATCCAAGTGCAATGACTATTAAGATGAACTTCATGACTCATATGGGTGTGTTTTTGTGCATGTTCTTGCATTTGATCTGTGTGTATGTATTTGTTCGTGATTGTCACTATTCAAGGACTCACAATCCTACTCGTTCAGATGAACACACCAAACCAGGTACACACACACACACACATACACAGAGGCCTATAAGTAAACGTTGTAGAAAGCAAAATGATAAGTGATGTTCACCTATTACCACGCAGAAAGATATATCACGCGACGAATTCAAAACTAACAGATCTAACTGCAGTGCAACACATATCAGTTTCTTTCGGGCACCACAAGTAATCGTTACTTGTGAAGTAAGGAAATACACATCCATCATTTAGCGACGAATAAGGAACGCAAAGAAAAATTACTCGAGAAAACCGAAGCCAGGTCAGCTTTTATCGCTTGATCACACACGGACACACACATACACGCATGCATGCATGAACACAAACACACACACGTACACACATATACACGTATACATGCACGAACACACACACACACACATATACGTATATATAATTTAGCTGATGCATAGAAGCGTAGAAATATGTTCTGCAAGAATATCGCTGATACTCATTGCAACCCATCAAGATTCGACAGCTGAATATAGTAGGTTGTACTGATAAATTCCTTCCCCTAATGTTTGCATATTGAGTTTAGCGTGAATGTTTGTATAGTTTTAGTAATAATATATGTATATATGTACGTATTTATGATGGAACATTCGTCTGTGGATGATGCAATTCTTAATCATAATTAACGCTCCCTTGGTGTTGGGCACTCTTAGGTAGGACAACCATCTGCTATAAGCAACTATGCAATGTGTTTCTTTCTCTGGAATTGACTCGGGTAGATGGGTAAGTAAATATATCGCTCAACTCAGTTATACTGACCGTCCAGTTGTGCGTATGGTAGCGGTAGAACAACTGCCTCTTGATCTGGACCGAAGATTTCGACCTTTACTATTGGTACTTGAAGCCACACTGAAGAGTTGTAATACATCAAAACAGCTATCACTGAATAAAACAATTATTAATTTCTATATATATATATATGTAGAGAGAGAGAGAGAGAGATAAAAAGTCTCCGGTATTTATTTTGCAAATCACTCTATCCATACAAATTATTAGGTCTGTATTCAACAGAGTTTTTTTTAATAACCCCTACAAGAGTTGGCGTTCCGTAAGTAATCAAAATTGCTCGAAGGATCATAATTAAATGATAGATAAAGTAATCTTGCAACATGTCAAAATGGTTTACCATTAAATAAACAAACTAATCGAAAACCCACTCATCAGAGACCCCGTTTTGTAAAAGAAAAAACACTTAAAACCGTTTTCATCTTTTTAGATTCAGTCCTCTCTGATTTATGACGATGATTGGGACAATTATTTCATTTTAACCTATATTAGGTCCCCACCGAATCATCCAAATGACTCTTTGCTTGCGTACCTTGAAAATCAAACCACTAACAGCGTCTTTCTTGTTTTTGCTTCCACGATATTCGAGCATGAAAAACTGACAGTTATAACTACTGTAAATACAAAGTTTATAAAAATGTAAAATTCTCTTGAATTCATCTGTTTTGTGAGCAACATAAGAGACATTAGTGTCATTTGATCTATCTATCTATCTATCAATCTAATCTTTTCCATAAGATTCCTAACCAACTTTTTATTAATTTGATGACTGATTTTTTTTATCCTTAGCTGCTTTCTTTAATTTTTTCACATTTTAAAGATAAATACCATGAGATATTAATCATGCTCACCTTTTATTAGCGCAGAAGTCTCATTCTGGGATTAAAAAAACAGGAAAATGGAGTAGAATATCCATGTTCTCGCAACTTTTTTAGATTTATTCAATTAAATAATATTTACACTTTTGATCAGGGAAAATTATCTCACTCAATTAATGATTATTCCGATCAATCTGATATTTCTTTAAATGTATATTTTGCTTCGACTGAATTTAAGAATATTATCGAACACATGAATGATTAAATATAGCAGAATATTGAAAAATATGTACCATGTGTAATTTTAATGTATTTTCATACATTGTTTCTTTTTTTGTTTTTGCAAATTGGCTGCGGTCTTAAATCATGTGATCCAGCAATTCATTAATGCAGAGGACGACGTTCAGTTTTTGCACAGAAGTATTGTTAGTGAATTCTGATCTTGTTTATTTTTCCATCTCAAATTCATTTTAGGGACTGCATTTTAAATTATGTGTCCTTTGTTCCCGTACGGTTGAAATGTCAGCAGAAATCAGCCTCTCTGTTAACACCCGATTATAAACATCGGACATTATTTCAAAATATGCTGATTTTAAAATGCATACTGTGGGACATTTCTCTCGGAGTTTAGTTGACCGACGCTAAAACCCAAACAAAACAATCATGCATAAATTCCGTTTGAAAAGCTCACTGGGTATGTGAATATATTTCATTCACACACATATATATACACACACACACACACACACACACACACACACACACACACACGTATATATATATATATATATATATATATATATATATATATATATATATATATATATATGCACACACATTCACACATACACACGCAAAAATAGTACTCGTTAGGATACCTGGTGATACCCTGGAAAAAACTTGATTTTAGATTTGACAACGAAGTGAAAGATACTTTATATGATATATTTCTTACCAAAGGCGACGAATAAGAATTTTCTTCTTCTGATTTTTGCTCTTAAATCACTGTCACAGATTAATGGTTTCAGTTTGATTGGGAGAAATTTATTGATAAAAATTGGTGGATTATATGTAAATAACATTGAAAATGCTGATGATAGTTTCCAATAATTCATCTAAAAAGTTATGATAAAGTCATTATTTACAATTTTATATAAGAATGACCTGATTTAAAAGTAGTGGTAGTAGCAACGCACATAGCCACGCTCTATACCCCTTCTCAGTGTCCTGATTAAGGTTAAATCTTGTCATTTAGGAAGGGGTTGGATGCAAAACACTAACATAGTAGGACCACAGCTGTGTTTCTTGTACTAATAATAGTAATAGTTTGCTACTTAACAATTTCATTACGAGAAAAAACCAGTATGTAGCGAAAAACATCAAAATTGCGTATAAGAATTGTTTATATTGTTAAAAATTATCTACCTTAAGTGAGAAGAATGATCATTAGGAATTCTAACAAAAAACAACTATTTCCCATGTTTAAAACAACATATTGAATGGAAAAGATCTTTGATGACCTCGAAAGTCAACCTCACAAGGCCTATATCGATGTGTTGTGAGTCTATATGCCAAGTATTAGTATGGCACTAACAAATAATGAAACAGATTGCTAAAACAATATAGATTATATTAGATATAGATATACATTGCTCGAAGTCGATACGAATATCTGATCCGTCGTGAGGGTGGTAACTGGGAGGTAGCAGAAACTGAAATGCCAAAGGAACTGGACAATTTACATTTACGCATGAGGGCCCAACTTTAAGCTTGACCTTGTGCCATGTTACTCCCTCGTGGTAGGCTAATAAATACATACCTACATTTGGTATAATATTGATTGTAAAACTAGGGATTTCAGAAAAGTCAACAAACACACACATATAATTGTAGAAAAAAAAGGTTTTGCTAATGACTTTTGAGCAATTGAAAGTGCTAAATCGGAAAGAAAATTCTCCGTGATATGACGAGATATCAGACCGAAAAGATTTCTGGAGTAATATATAAGTATATATTATTTCTTTCAGACTGTATATCCATTCTTTGATAATGTATTTGTCCTTGTTGAGAAATAAATAGAGTAGATATAGACAGTGGGTGAGCATAATGACAGCTCGTAGATAAAGCAGTTTTTTTTTTTAGGTTTTTGCATCATCGGTGTCTGTTTAGCTCAATGGCTAGAGTAACGCGACCTTCAAAGCAGCTAACTATTGGTTGCAGGTCCGACTCCCAAAGAAGTCCCATTTTCGTCAATCGCTTACTCAATTTACCCAGTCTGGCCAAATAATACATTCACCGTGTAAAAGATGGAAAATTATTTAATTGTAACATACCTCATATATATATATATATATATATATATATATATATATATATATATATATATATATATATATTATAATTCCTAATTAACCTACGATTTGAATACGTTACAATTCCAGATTTAGGGCTGGATATTACATCAAGACTCATGACATGGATCTCCTGAGATCACATGTGCAACCGAGGCCGGCAGAATATTAGATGGAGAGACGAGCTAGACAAGTTCAGGAAGTACTGGCTCTGCGATGCCCATGATAGAGAAGTGTGGCAAATCCTGGGGAAGGAATGTCCAACGACGGACGTTAAAAGACTGATGATGATGATATATATTACTCACCGACTAATTTTTTGAAATTACGTTTTAATTGAAATTTTGGAATTGACCGTAGTTATTCTTGATACTAACCGTTACCAATATTTACGAAGCATAGCTTTGTACAGCAGATTTCCAGATAGGAAGAAATGAAGACAGTGAGATTTTGTTACGCCAACTTCCCAGATGCAGGAGGTTTTCTTCCCTAGAAAATTATTATTTGAAAATCATAATGTTTTACTATGGCTCGAAAAATGTTTTCTGTCACTGCAAAGAAATCAATAACTATGTCAGTCGAGAGAAAAATTCCACCTAAAGTTGCTGAAATTTAATTCACAGAAATATATATTCTTGAACAAATATAAAATTTAGTGCATTCGGACACAAAACATACTATCGTAGTGAGAATCGAACTCACTACGGAAGTTCCCTTCTGCAAGACCATCTGTCCACACTAAGATTCCTGGTTCCAGCTACTATTCTCAATTTCCAAACTTTGACCGACTTTATAAAAGCCACGGTTAGGAGTTGGTTTCACTATTAGTTGTATTCCATTGGTAGCTGAGAGCAGGACACAAAGGTGAGATACTAATACTATATTTGTTATTACGTTGAATGGGATGTGCACTGTCGCTATCATTGACTGGCGGTATAAAAGAAGAACATTCACGGCTCAGTTAACCCAGACTAGATCTATTCGGGGGGAAAAACACATTTGGTTGAAAATCAAAAGAACAGAAAAAAGACTGTATAAAAGCAGAACACAATAATGTCAGAAACTAAACCTTCCTGGTCGAAAAAAATCCTGTCTTTACAAAATAGAACTAAAAGCATGCAAATAGATATCTATTGAAATGAAAAGGCCTTGGGGAAATCATGATGGAGCCTTATGATCTGACAATAGTATTGCATATATCTAGATTGAAAGAGACAACTGTTTTACAGTTGCATTAGGGCTGGGCTTGGTCTCACTATGTTCTAAATGGATTTATATTCATCGGTGATGTCCAGGGTGATGGTCTATATTGGCGGGTTATTGTATGTGAGACAAATGTAACCGGGGAGAAATCAACCAGATCGTAGATAACTTTTTTTTTTTTAATACTTTCCATTAATCTTTTTTTGTATATATATATATATATATATATATATATATATGGGGAAGAGGATGACATTTATCCGACATAATGGTGAATTCAATGGAAACATGGAAACGCGAATGTTTAGAAACTGGATCGAATTTATTTCCATTACATGTTTTGAGAAACTGTTTGCACTAGTTGTAAAGCGTCCAATTGAAAAAAAATGATGAAAATTGCTAATAACAAGTTTTGGAGAAAAAAGGGGTACGATGATAAGTTATTGTTTTACAATATTAGTTATCTTGAAAGGCGAAAAACATGCATATCCCTCCATAACAGTCAGTAGACTAAACCAAGTGTACAAAAGCCTAATCAATTTCATTCATACACAAATGATTTAACTTTTGACAACCAGGAATTTGCTTTTTCGCCAATCGATCATGACACACTCTTTGTCAATTTGATTGTTTCCCGTTGACGTGAAAGGTTGGCCAGATTTGGCATTGTCTTTTATGCATGTCTGTCCCAATTTGAAACGCTGGTTCCTTTCGTGATATTATGAGCGACACATCCAATCCTCCTTGTAGTCCTGTTGTAACGTAAGAAAAAGTCTCAAATACTTTCTCCGAATTTTAAATAGAATTTTACGCGGACACGATGCTCAACAAATATTTCCTTACCAATATAGGACCGACAGTAGCTCAAAGTGTAGGGGGCATATGTCCCTTGTGTAAAGAGCCGAATTCGGTGGTCGGGTAAATAAGACAGATAATGGAATTTTTAACGAATGTGACTCTTGTCACGTAGGTTAGGCGTGTCTGAGATCGATAACACATACATATGAATAATTAAAGTTTCCAAGAATTTCAGATCACCTAGCATGTGAGATCAGTGATAAAGAACGGTTGAGCAATAGATTTTTCCAATATAGTCAAGCTGTTTCTGTTCATCGAAGAAAGTGTGTTACCTAGAGATCAGTTAATGCTGATTAATTTAATTTTTCAGCAATTTTGGTAAATGAAAAAAAGGATGGGTTCTCAGCTGTATGTATCTCTCTTCGGAAAATCGTAACTTGGGGCCCCGTCTCGAACTAAAAAAGGGGCGTTAAAGATCTTACCGATATCTTTCCAAATCCAAGCCACATTTTCCTGGAGTTGTGGTATCGCTACAACTTGTAATGTAAACAAAATGATAAAACATTGTAACGATTCAAAAGTATAAGCAGTCTTCTCAGTTATGTTTTGCACGTGACTGACTGGCCTCGTAGTGACTGAAAAAGACGATCAAACGGTCAATTCACGCAAAAGCAGATTTTTACAAGAATCTGACAATAACTATTGATACATATATATAAGGGAGTGTTTGGTCTACTTGTTGGGTTATGTAGACGTGTATTTTGCAGTGATACCAGCTGCCGGAGTTTGAGCCTACTTGAAAAATAAAATGAATGCTCGGAGCGTGGCTGTGGTGGCCTCGTAGCAAGGTGATCTCATAAACCTTGATTGTTGCGATAATATAGATCCTCATTGAATACTAAGCTAAGCTAAGTTTATTCAATGAGTGTTTTTTACCCTACGCCACTAACACCTATATTCCGAATGCTGATTTTCAATCTAGGCTCTCCTGGATTGTTTAATTGGCAGTTTCTTTTGAGTTAAACTTAGTAAATATCGTGTGCTAATCCTCCAAATACATGTACAGAACACCCACAATAGTCTGTTACCGAGGGGCCTCAATATTTTGTCATGTTGTACTCACGCTAAAACCATATGTTTTGCTCAGATCTAAACATAGAACTCCCCTCCCAATGTATCGACCAAAAATCATGATAAAAACAGCAGTAAGGAGATACATAGTAAAAATTACTCAGTTCAAAATCTTAAATGATATTCATCTTTATAAAGAATTTGGAAATACAATACCGTTAAGTGAAGAAAACCAATGTAACATGTCATCTTATAAGTAATGTTTAAATCTAGGGTCAGAGGAGAATATCATAAATTCATGTTTAATTAGAACATCTATTAATGTTGATTGCATTATCATCAACAACCACCTTCCAGCGACTCACATAATATCATTTTGATAAGGGACGTTTGGTTGAGAGGAAGAGAATATATATGTAGGGATTTGCCCCCTCTTCGCGTGTTCCAAGAACTGATCTTTCAAAATAGTTCTGTAAACTCCCGAATATCTAGCAACTAGATGAAGAAAAATATGGAAAACAAAGAAACTTAGGAAAAGTCTTCTTCAAGCTTTTCGAGGTCTTCAAGCTTTTCAGATGATATACAAGATCCAAAGGGCGTGTTAGGGATCAATCAAACCAGGCTTTTTACCGGCTGTAGGCACGCTTCTAGGTTACTGTAGATAACAGTGAACCGTTGAATGTCTTAAATTCATTTTCATGCTAATTCTTCAATGGTTACATCACTTGTTCAATCAAGCTCAGACATAAGCAGATCTTGTTAAATGTGGCACGATGATCTGCCCATGGCACATTTCCTTTTTAAACACTTCAAACAACGATCAGCAATAACTTCTGTGTAAATAATGTATCAAATGAACATCTTTCCGTAGCAATATTGCATTTTTAAACTCATAGAAATTATGTGCATTTCGATCAACCTATTTGTCCATCTTCAGGGGGTTTATGTTAGTAACTAAGAAAAATTCTACTCTGACGAAATAACATACTCGAACAAAAACTAACATGTATTGATATCATTTATGTATTTTAGAATTTCATAAATAGTTGATACATTGCCGATAAATTTCTAATATGAAAATCTGATAAATCAAAATAAATAAACGAAAGGAATTAACTAAAAGCGAAAAGTCATTATATTAAAACTTGACATCAAATCTACATCGACGAAAATAAATCAAGGTTCATGAAGATGATGTGTCAAAAATTCTTTCCTTTGGTCAATGAACAATCAATTGCACTGTGTACTGTGAGTAATATTTTTCTGATTGCCTAAGTGTTAAAAGTATAGACTATTTCGTATTATTCCTTACAAACTTTACTTGTCAAGGTCTTTTATATTTCAAAATTCACCTATTTCGAATCATACAACAGGTGAATTTGCACATTCTATTCACATCGAAATAATATTTTTTCAAAAAAAAAAAAAAAGAAAAGAAATCCACGAATCTGTTAAACAAAAGTGATCCAGAAGTCAGTTTTCTTCGAGGTTCAACACTATATTCTATTCCACTCCTTCAAACCAGACCTGAAAATATAATCCCACATCATGTTCTCAATTTTGGCTTTGTGTCTGCTCAGGACACCATGAACGACTTTGACAAAGCTGTGTCGGGCAGTTTTTACCTTGCACGTGGGATTCTTGGGGAGATCCGTTCGCCACAGACAGTACTCAATGGCAGCTTCCGTTAAGATGTGCAAGGCCTACGAGGCATATTTTGGCATTTTTATCGGGGATCTAGATAAATTCTGGCCTCTCCATCACAACTTCAATACAACAGAGTCAAGACTTGTCTAGACACCTTATGGTACGTCAAGCACTGCAGGGAGTTCATCGGAGACTTTGAAATGGTGGCATTTCTGATTGGTCTTCCACCAGCTATCCTTGCCTTTTGGACAGCAAGGAATCCATAACGCACTACCAAAGTCACAGCTGTCCAAATTCTATATGAGGATCGAGTACTTCCTCTGAGTAGTTTGAACAAAAATAGGAAATTACAAAAGTTTTAATTACAATAACAAAGACTGAAAGAAAAATTAGCCATTTACTTGAATTCTTACACATAATCAATCAGGAAATAACACTTATTACCTAAGTAAAGGGAAAGAGGGATAAATGCACAGTATTATTTACCATCACATTCCATACTATGTCGACTAGAAAACACAGAAACAATAGTAAAGTATATTGTCAGTTTCCTGTTCAAGTCTTCTCAATTGAATAGATATTTGAAACTTCTCCCTCATCTTCTACTTCAGCCGAGCAAAATCCCAGATTATGTTTCTACTGATATATATATTTGTGCGTTGAAAGAAGTTCGAATACAGAGAAGGATTGAAAATATCTTGTTGCCTGAAACACAAATTAACATATAAATCTAATGATGCCTCCTTGCATAAAATGAACGTAACTTTGTCTCCTAGAATTAAAATCATTTGGTCAAATTCTGACCTGACGCAGGTTGTCTTGTGTTATGTCAGCGATTTTCTTTGAACTGTAAGCAAATAAATCCTATGCAAAAATTATTGGCTCATTTGAAAGGAATTGACCTATCAACCATCTAAGAAAAATATCGTGTAAATAATTGGAAAATGAAATTTTGATGACTCTCCGTTCATATTTTGACAGAACTACCGAAAGATGATTTTAAAATGATTTGATAGCAGATATATTCTTACGAACAACAATTAACAAGTCTGTTCAAATGATAGCAAGGCAGTTGTCAAATCTATAAACTTATGAACAGACCCATTTCCAGCCACCTAGGAAAATTGAGAAAGCAAGAAATGAATAACACTAAGTGGAGATATGTTGTAACCATCGCAGACAACATCATAATGCAAATACAATGCAACTTTTTAATTAAGTAAAGCGTAAATAGATTAGGAAAGTTATTAAAGTAATAGCCATTTAGGATGGACATTTCAGAATATAAGTATCATTAAATCAATGAAGTTATATAGGAATGTATTAAGGTTACTTGCAATCGAAATAGATAAGCCGTTAGAAGTCAGCTGGAAAAGGATGTCACAAGGAAGTCAAAATGAAAGTATCGTATATACTTGCACAGACATCTATGTCGTTTATTGATCGATATGTGATTCATGGCCAAGTAATCAACAATCTATGATATGCCTTGAGTATAATTCCAGTTATTAAGAGTAATCGAACAACCCATCTGACTGATGACTATATTTGGCTTCTGCAGTTTTCCTATGGCCACACAGGAGATCTTTGCAGACAAAAATTCCAACATCCAACAGCTGATATTGGATCTCATACAGTAAAAACGATAAGATAAGAAGTTTGTGGCAAATTCCCCTTTCAGGAACATCTTCATTATGCTCTGCTAGGGCACCTCGTCAGCGATATTTCCATGGTTTTTCAATCATCAAACACTTTTTTCAGCTTCCCCCCCCCCAGAGGTTGTTCTACTGCTATGCATACTTTGTTATCTTCTATCCGTAAGCCTTCCCCATTCGTTTTCCATGGGTCAGTCCCGGCAGTGCAAGTTGAATGGACTAGGAAGGACCACATAAACTGCCTGGATGAGGTACGATGTTGTGTGGATCCATCTTCCAGATACTGTTGCGAGTGATATTTCGCTTCAGTACCTCTTCTCAGTTGGTAATGTTCTACAAGTCCTCCCCTCCTGAGCCACCCATATTCAGCTGTTGTCGCTCCCCCTTCAAGGGTTCCATCTCTTAACAACTGTCCCCCTCAACACTTTATGGCGCAGCCGTGTCCAACTTCCCTCTATCAAACTTCTGCTCGCTACTTCCTCCCGGTTCTTACTATCACTACCGACCCAGTACTTATCTTGCTCACTTGACCATGAAGTCTCCCACAGGGGAAAACCCAGTTCGTAGCTGTTCACATACAGAGCAATTGGGCTTATGTTCAGCAGCAGTGGAAATAGGGAAATTAAAGAGCAGCAACGACCAATCCTGTCGCCTTTTTGCAACCAATCTTCCGACCCCCAACAACTATTCCCTATCGGCGCCTTGTCTTTCAATGTTGTGTCAGATATCTTCCCGAGGCTTTTGAAGAATTTCGCGTTTTCTATTGAGAACGAAGATTCTTCTCGTCTTCTGCATGATGGATCTTCACTTGGCAGGCTTGAAAGCATCCTTGCCAAACTCATTAGCCTGTTCAATCCCTTAAGCCCCTTTAACACTAGAAACTGTCTCTGTTGAGATCTCTTGGTCAACGATGAAGTCACGTAAGAGTGGTTGGCGAATCCCGGCTATTGATTTCGGGGCTTGACACTCTGGTAGATTTAATCAACATGTTCATTGCTTTGGCAAACATGGTGACTGAAATGGTGCAGCCTGTGATGATGCTCATCTGCAGTTGGCACCTTTCTGATCTTATCATCTGTTGAGACTCAAGCGGAAATCATTGGAATAGTTGATGAGGAACCTTCATATCTCTTCAAAGTGCTTTCAACAACATTACAACCTTTAAAAAAATAGGATACGTGTATCTATTTCGTGTAAGTTAGATTGATATGTGGACATAATAGCAAGCATTCACCGAAGAATAAACCTACTAATAGTAGCTTGCCAGATAAGGATCGTAACAATTCATCTATGGTATAAATATTACTGGGAATGGATGCTCGTGTGCACGTTTGTGATGGGGTTTTGCTGTCGTTTATGTGCTTATTTCATGAGATTTCATATACATGAATGTACACATATGTACATGTGTGCGCGTGGGGGTGTATTCCGAAATCTTTACAGATGACTATGCTGGGGTCTCTCTTTTGAATTCCACCGGGATATCAAAGAAACAGTCACTCAACATAACAGAAGTTCGAAGGTGCCTGAAGCATGAGTGGACTTAATTTCCCGAATCAATTTCCAGTCTTACAATTTCCCCGCTCGGATGACATCAGTCTATTTTCTATCCAGGGAAAAATATTCCCATACCTTGGCATTTTCTACTACTAGCAAGTGGATGACGCATAATAATCTAGTTTTTTTCTGATAGTTCACTACAGTTAAAGATTTGAGTCAAGTCATTAGTCCTCAAACCTTTTAACACACTCGAATCAGATTCTATCCATTTACGCTATATTGTCCCTACTTATGTCCCTGTGAAATCTACGAATTTCATTGTTCTACAAACTAAGTCACAATCAATAAGGATCTGCATCCAATGACAACTTGTAGTGCAATGTTTAGCAAGTAATATTCGGAAACTTCATTTGTTAGTTTGTTTTTTTCCTAAAATGGATGCATGATAGATAAATTTAAGTGTAAAATGCATGTTACTAAAATACCAGTAAAAATGTGGGGATAGTTTTGTATGTATCCATTCTACAAATAATTTTCCCTTTAAATGACTCCATGAGGGCAGGGGTATACACACAATGAAAAATCTCTTCCGAAATTTGTGATAAAAATGTTTGCAAAGTATGTGGTTCTTTATCTGATAAGTACTGAAAATTCTACGAAAATCCAATTATCCTTAAATTCAGTTTTGTGCGTAAAAAAACTAGGGAAATTTTCAAACGCAAAATTTAATCTGTATTGTTTTCGTTATATTGTCACATTATTTTACTATAGTTATTTTCAAAAAATATATCGATTATATGTTTAACGATTTTGACATTTTTGTCGATATCCGAAAAGCATGAGAGAGAAGTGCTCATAAATCCCCAGTGAGGGGATGTACAGGCTTAGGAAAACGAGAAAAAAATTAATTTATTTTGACATCTTGTAAGTGTGTATTTTTTCTAAAAGATTTTAAAAATGATATTGGATCGAAACTGGAATCCATTTGAAAGAAAAAATTCATATCACTCCGAAAATTCCTTCTTTGACTTTTTTCTTAACCATCAGAATGTCGTTCCTGATTATTTTATTTTAATGAACTTGTAAATTTATCAGAAGAAAAAAAAATCCTTCACGTTAATCAATTAAAAGAATCACAAACCTTCAGCAAAACCTCAAAAGAAATAACTCATACCAGCAATTGACACACTCGTTTATTAAGTATTATCTCGGCAAAATCTTTAAGGGATGAAAATTCTTACTCTAAAAACTCAACAAATCACAGCAATATGAGTAAAATCTATCAATCTATATCCAGTGATGGAGCAAATCATACGGTTTTGAAATACTTTTGAAGATTTTAACATTGCAAGCAATTAAATAAAAGCTATACAGCATGTCAGGGAGGATGAATATTTCATATATTTTCTTTTTAAATTAAGAGCACCCTATTTTTATTTAAGAATTTGTCCTGCATTTTACAGCAATATCGCAGACTTTGCAAAGCAATAGCTATCATCATAATTATCACCATCATCATCTTTTTAGCGTCCGTTATTCGATATAGACCCCTCCTCAAGATTTGTCAGATCTCTTTATCATGGGTATCATGGAGACAAATCTTTCTGAACTTGTCTAGTTTGTCACGCTATCGTGTTTCCTCTAAGCCACATTTTCGCGTATCATCTCTGGGGATCCAAATTGTCAGCCTTGATGACAAACATATTGTCAGACATTCTTTTGAGATGAACATCCCATTGTCATTTGACTTTCCTCATGATGCTGAGGCAACTGACTTTTCTTGTAAAAATGCCATAGATATACCCAGGTAAAAATTCGATGCTGCAAAAGCTGGAAGGAAATAAGTAAGGAGAATTCACAAACTGCTGCAAACTGAGAAAGCGCCTTAGCAGTGGATAAGTCAAATGTTTGATATAATCAGAAGCGGAAAACTTTTGAATAAAACAGTAAATGATTAGGATGATAATAATAATAAGAGAAAACAATAATTCTTGAGATTTTGTCGATGTCTCAAGAATAGGCATTGATGTAAGAAAAATGAACATTGCTTTGCTAATTAGAAACCATTTATTTTCCAATCAAGAATGGATTCATGGTAAATAGAATCATTAAACCTTCAGTTTGAAAAATAGGACCTGATGGCTTTCGTTTTTTTTTCTTTCTGTCGAAACGAAAAAAAAAAGAAGAGTAATCTCCCAGTAACAAC